>NPHW01002377.1:0-16274 GCA_002240705.1 Elaphomyces granulatus
GTTTGGGTGAGAACGACTGTAGCACTCAGAAAGCCCCTACAACCCGCCAAGCTTAGAAGTCACATGCACAGGTGAGGTTGTAGAAGCAGCAAGCTGCTAATCAAGGTTATGCAGTGAGGGGATAACTATGTAACAACTTTTGTACGTATCCTGGAGCTTCACACTAAGAAACTTAGTCAGCACAAACCTATCAGCTAGCTCAGACGTTACACCAGCGCTAGTCCGGCATGTTGAGCTTGCTGAGATAACTTGCTGAGATAAATGCTCATTGTTGTCTCAGTCAGCTCAGCCCCACTTGTCCTACCCGAAAAGTGGGGCTGAGCTGAGACAAGATTCATTGCCTCAGTGCCTCAGGCTGATTCAGCCGTTCGCCTGCTGAGGCTGAGATACTCCATGTAAGGTACCTCCGATCGCCGCCAATTACCGTTAAGTGGCGTACATGACTAACGCTCAAAAACTTGTATGATCCTGACACCCTCTCGATAGCCGCCGGATATTTAAAGCATCTTTAAATAACACACCAACTGCGAAATATTGCGAAAAGCATTTCGCACAACTCCTTGCAGCCATTCTATGAAACTTGTGGCAGTTGAATTCGGATACCAACAGTGGCCTCTTGCTTGAGTTATATATAATTTTCGCATCGCTGGTTGAACAAGATTGCATCATCAGCAATGGACTCGAGGCATCCAGAGCAAAGCTAGCTATCACGGGCATTAGGCCAACCTGCCGAGAAACAGCTGGCTTTCTTGCGACAATATGCTTGGCGATGGAATCTCTTGTCTACGAAGACTCACCCTTAGCGGACTATCTTGAAGGTGGGTAGTGTCTTCTTTTTCCAAATGTCACTGGATTCAGGACTCATAGGACCCGTAGGTGAGGGTGAACGTGACCGAGAATGGATTCCGACGCAGATCGATACTCGGAATGAACCGTCGAGTCCGGCCCCCAATTTTGCTCCCCAAGGCATCTCTACGTTCCAGGATCGCATCCGAAAAAAGTTGCCCGAACCATTAGACGCCGAGTTTCCTCGAAGGGTGGGGACCATAGGGAAAGTTTGCAATGCGTTTTCGGTACGACTGGAAGCTGCAATCATCAAACCTTATCGGATCCGGTGGGCTAATGAAATTGTCATTCATACCAGGTTGTTCTCAGTCCTCGAATCGGTCGAAGTGACAATGAACGGTTTTTGGAACAGTTCGGCTATGTGATCGTTGCTTCTCGTCTCCTCGATGAAAATAATGCGCCTTCATATCATTCCGCTGCAGGGGTCTTAACCAGTGCACCAATAGCAGAACAAGCACCCTTTTCGACAACCTTTGGTCTCAAGGGAGCTGCTGTCACGGCCACGACCTCATTCTCTATTGCTTGGTTGATTCACTGGAGTAGGTCGCCAAACGGTTCTGGGTTTTGCCCGTACAGAATTGTGGCGCTTTTGGTCCTCTTGCCAGCGGTGGGGGCTATATTTTATGCGTTTGCAAAACGTCAGTGGCTTAAGTACGTGAGGTATCAAGCAATTGAAGCTGCTGCCGCGTTCATTGGAAATGCCCAAGGATTCGATTCCGCTGCTTCTGCGTCGCTTGTATTCATTCAAGAAGTGGAGCTCGTCTCCAGAGGCTACAGAATGTCAGTCAGGCTTCCAACTTGTCCAGCACGATGACTAATCTGCGTATAGAAGTACTCCATTGCCGCCTATCAGCCGGCTTGAGGAGGGTACTCAGGTTCGTCGTTGTATGAGATTACGCCATACCTCTTCGGAATGTTTGTCTTCTCTTCTGGACCGGTATTTGCAAGCGCAGCACACCCTCCGGTTGCTTGCGGATACAGCTAGTCTTGAAAAATATTACGACATCTATGGTGTATCTACAGATGATCTCCGGAAGGCTGGTTCGGCATTATCTGAACTGGGTTTAGAAGATAAGCATTCATTACGTTCACTTCGCACATTGTTTGGCAAGCTGTACGCTGTAAGGAAGAGCATCTTTTGTTGCTTGCTGGCTCTCAGTGCCGATGGGGGAGACTCAGATATCACGACGTGGAGCTCTGCTGTTGAGGAAATGCGGGACCTCGGAGTTGTTACTGGCAGGAATATAACCAAGATGACCAGAATTCTAAGCGAACAAGATCGTACGTATATCTCCCCATACGATAGATCTCCGGCTGATCGACAGCAGGCGATATCGCCCCGTTGCCCGCAACCACGCCGACTGGTCACAATAGGGACTCTCTTCGAGCTCAGTTTCGAAGGCTAAATTCTCTCTCACAGGGAATACGTGCACTTCACGCGAAAATGCATGTCATACGCGAAGAATCAGACCCTCCCCTCGACCACGACAGTAGTAAGCAGGGTTTTACAGCTAATTTTATAGCGCAATATGAGTCTATTGGAAGCGATATCAGAGAGTTGTTGCAGGAATGGGAGGCTGGAAAGGGTGCATTGATGAGTAACCTCGACAAACCAGACGCACCAGACCGTCTCTCGCACTCACCGAGTGAACTAATATCTCCACTGTCTCCCACCACAAGCCTCGGTGGTGTTACTGCTGTGGATGAGAGCCCTGCGGCTGCTTTGAGGGTCCTAAATGGTGAGAACCAGCCTTATTTGATGCCTGATAATGATATGGATGACGAGGAGATCTTTGAGGCGGTGACACTGCCTTCTCGAAAACGGAATTCATTGACCAGAGAGGAACGCATTGCTCGCGTCAAGGAGGATAGAGCGAGGCAAGCTGCCGCAAGGGACAAAACCGAGGCGAATACCAGCATGCTGAGAGAACTTGAAACGGTCATTAAACTCCGCCCTCATGCAAATAAGGGACAAAGAGTCACGAGCATCTAAGAACCCCTTGTCCCCTGAAACCCGCTTATGCCTTCTATAACGTGATCTGCACATCACATGCCTGGGCTCATCGGGATTTGTCTTCATGCCCTGTGCATTCGACCCTCTTTTCGTACATACTTTCGCTGGATATATGGTGAATATTGTTGAAACTCCCACGACCATTGGCTTGCTCAACGTTTATATCTATTTAAAGTCAAGTGAGTGGCCATTTACATTCACTTTTAACGAATGATGCGCTGTGGATAGATTTGGTGTATATTACATATCATGATGGAGGTATCGTCGTTGGCGTTAATAATGATTTTTGATTTTCTATTGGATATTGAGAAGCTCAATGAGAGTTGAGATATTGTCTTATATGTCACACCATCATGCCTTTTCGTTGACATTTGTTAGTATATCCTGAACGTTTGCCAGAATGCTCAAACAGGACACCATGTATATTTTTCATAAAATAAATATTGCTCCCCAGTTGAACAAGGATGTAACCATCATACCTAAGTTAGCCATAAGACGAAGTCAGTTGCTGTAATCTAATAGTGACTTGCCTTTTTTTTTTCAACTTTCATTTCCTTCATCAAATTTTTGTATACACTATTCTGATGGCCATTAGCCAAGCTTCCAATGAAGTAGTATACATAAATATAAAATTCATTGAAAGAAGCATTCCCGTAAAAGGCCTTCCACAACACAGCACTTATGGAGGGTATGTACGCCGTCGCAGCTTGCTGGTGTCATTCTTGAATGGAAAGGTTGTGAAAGAAGGTTACACTTATTATTAATAAGGTTGGCGCGGTTATGATCGAAGATTCACGATACTTGCCTGCCTCGGGCTCGAAACGCGCTTGCCGCAAACGGCTTTATAGATACGCGAGAATTCGACGCGTTTTTAACCCCCACTCGTTACCTTGTCGAGTTATTAGTTACTGTACACGCGCTCCTCGATTGATCGGGTGCGACTTTTATTCTGTTCACATCGATTTTTCTGCCAGCATTTCCCTTCTCATTACAATTTTTCCTTTGACAAAGGGCTTTATTAATTTCTCCAGCCCGTGTGTGACCTCGGACGGTGAGAAACTTGATTTATTTTCTCAACCCTTCAAACCGGGTATACTCGCCAATCGTCTCTCTGCAAGCAAAGTCGAGTCGACTACTGACTAACTCACTTGAAGCAAAAAGTGCGTATCCGATGACTCTCAGAATGATTCAAAACGATCGCTGACTTGCTGACGGTCATCTCGTCTATACAGTGTTGGAAGCACGGCTAGAGCAGGCAGATCTCTTGAAGAAGGTATGACCTGACCTTCTTCGAATTCGGCCAGGCCAGGCCTTGGAAAAGTCATTCTAACCCTTCTCTCTCTCTCTCTCTCTCTCTTCCAGGTGATCGATGCTGTCAAGGACCTCGTCCAGTATTGCAACTTCGACTTTAGCGATTCCGGAATTGCGCTGCAGGCCATGGACAATTCCCATGTTGCTCTCGTGTCCATGTTGCTCAAAGCCGAGGGCTTTTCCCCATACCGCTGTGACCGCAACATCGCTCTGGGTATCAATTTGGTCTCTCTGACCAAGGTGCTTCGCGCGGCTCAGAGTAGCGACGTCCTTACCCTGAAGGCGGAAGACACCCCCGATGTGGTCAATCTCGTCTTCGAGAGTCCCGAAACGGACCGGATTAGCGAGTACGATATCAAGCTCATGGACATCGACCAGGACCACTTGGAGATCCCGGACACAGATTATGCTGCCACCGTGGAGATGCCGTCCGTAGAGTTTCAGCGGATTGTTAAAAATTTAAATGATCTTTCCGAGTCAGGTTCGTCGTCGGCGCTAGTTTTTATAATTCTCTCTATGCGGGCTTTTTCTCAATCGAATTATTTCGCTCCCAGGCGTTGTTCCCATGCAATTACGCATCACCTTTGCTGACCTGATCCAGTCGTTATCGAGGCCTCGAAAGAAGGGATCAAATTTTCCTGCCAGGGTGACATTGGCAGCGGCTCCGTGACCGTACGGCAGCATTCCAACGTTGAAAAACCGGATCAGGACGTTTCCGTCGAACTTTCCGAGCCAGTATCTCTTACATTCTCTTCCAAATACCTTGTTAATTTTTGCAAAGCCACCAATTTGTCTGGTAAAGTAAAACTCCTCCTTTCTCAGGAGGTACCGCTGCTGGTCGAATACGGCCTGGGAAGCGGCCATTTGAGATTCTTCCTTGCTCCGAAGGTATGTCTCTTCATTCATTTTCGTGTTAGTTACATGAAATGACCGCT
This sequence comes from Elaphomyces granulatus, assembly GCA_002240705.1. Taxonomy (NCBI): domain Eukaryota; kingdom Fungi; phylum Ascomycota; class Eurotiomycetes; order Eurotiales; family Elaphomycetaceae; genus Elaphomyces; species Elaphomyces granulatus. Next base: position 5,107 of record NPHW01002377.1, read on the forward strand.
GATGCCTTTCGATTACAGATCGGGGATGAGTAGGAGGATGCGTGTGTAGCGAAGGGTTTAGATGATTGTTATAAATTTACAAAATCAATGATTTCAAGTGGAGCGTGTCAAGGTTGCTAATTCATGGAACTTTTTTTTTCTAATTGACGACCCCATTTAGACCTTGGGAGTAAGAAGGGTATTGCACATTATGGAGAGTATGGAGTTTAGCCCTTTGGATGGACATAAAAATTTTTCACCTCCAAGAGTCAGGTAGAGTACTAATCTCATCAACGATATCATACGTTCCCTTTATCAGGCCCTTTGAGAATATCTTTTTATTCTTCTACACGTTCATTTTCGACGTATTCCCATCGTAAGTGTTAAAGAGTAGGAAGTGAAGACAAATTTGTTTGATAGAGAAAGTTATTTACACCTAACTTATTCTGCTCTTGTGATAAAGAATTAGCATTTCTTACAGGGCACATGAATGCTTGTGTAGGCATCTATTGGTTCTAAAAGACATTCGAAAGACGATAGGAGAAGTCCGAAATCCTGTAACATATAACACAAGATACCTAAGCAATATTCCAATCGACAGCACGCTTCACTCAGATTCATTCCTTCAGATCTCGAGTCCATAGCAAAGACGACGATAAATGCAAACGCCATATAGAACCCACAGAAAAAGTGTCGAATAAAACCGGAAATGGGGGTTTTTTTCCATTTGATGAGATTCTCAACAGCCGGCGGGGGAAAAAAGAAAACAAAAAAAATCTCTTTCTAGGAAATTCTCAAATCAATTAGTAGTATCCTATAAATGTATTCCTCTCAGTCAGGTATCAATAGAATGGAACTGACCTATGGGGAAAAAAAGGGTGAAGCGTCGCCCCAACCAGAATAATCGGAATCGAATGATACCGTCCTCCAGTCGCCCAGAAGGACGGCTGGAGGAGAAGGTACGCTGCGTATTGCACTAAAGTGTCCTGCACCAGCGAGTGGCACACACACAATCTTCGCAACGGCTCTCCCATGGGGAAACCGATCGCAGAACGACCGCCCCGAGGTTTCTGATGCCTATTGCGGGCGCGAAGAGTCCGCGCCGGGCCTTCACGGGCAGCACCGGCCCTCCCTCCCCCTCTTCCCGTCTCCCTACAATCCAACCTGCTCGTCGGTGAGGACGAAAACAAGAAAGAAAGCAGAGAGAGCAAGAAACGAGGGGGAAAAAAGAGGGCGGATTAAGTATTGAAGAATCCTCCGAATTTCTCATTTGCATAAATCCCGACTCTACACGAGGAGAATCGGGGACAGCATGGACTGGTAAGAGTCCTTCTGTCGTTTGTAGCAAAGAAACGCAGCATTGGTCGGGGCGACGCTTGGAGAAGAAAGAAAGAAAAGAAAAAGGAAAAGGAAAAAGAAAGAAGTGACGGAAGATATATGTGACTCATTTCCTGCCATTTATCACCGCTTTTGGTGTTTTAACCTTCAGGGCCTCAATATGATTGGTGGACTGCCCCACTTTCAAACTTCTTTGTTTGCTTGCAACTCAAAATAAAATACCAAACCTTTTATGTACTAGTATGATTCAACTTAAATAAATAGTCACGCTAGATCGGTACTAGTAACTATACTAGTAACTACTATGTATGTATCTAAGTTATGTGCATAATATTCAAATTTCATTTTATGATAAAAGTTCTATCATCAATTGGAGGCAAAACCATGATATTGAGTACAACCAAGATCCAAAAAATGACTTCTTTCATGGGCGAAAGGAGCAGAAGGCTCTAGTTAGTAGTGGCTAGTTAGAGTCTATAAACTAATAGTTAACTACCTAGGTACCTAAGGAGAGCTCGAGCTTCGAGTAAGGGCTCATGGCTTGATGATCTGTACTCAATCATGTGCGTTACAAATTAACTAGTACATACATAGGTACGAAGTACTTACTACCTAGGTATGTAAAGGAGTGAGTGAGGATAGTCACAAGGATAGAAAAAAGGTTCGACTCTAAGTGGTTTATACTCACTCATGATCACTGCCATACAGTTAATTACTCATGTAGTAGTCCAGTTCTAGGTCTGAGGTCTCTCTGTTATCATTCTTGAGCAAGATTGCTCTGTTACTAATGTGTATAAAGTTAATTATTACTTGTTCTATATCTGAACGGCTATGTATAGGCCATATTAAACCTGCAAGTTGTAAACTTATTCACACTATATATCGATTGAATAATGAAATATTCCATGGGATAAGACAGAATATGAATGTATAATATGAATGTAAAATAGTGGATTTTAATAGTCTTGAAATAATGGTAGTACTTGACATAATAATAAGATGAAGAAGAAAAACGGAAGATTCTCAAGAGAGAATGAAAGAGAAAGACGGGGAAAAGCGAAGTCTTGTTTCATATTTGGGGGGATTCTCTACTTTCACACTCCCATGACGACAGAACTTGTTGACCTTGAAATTAAGCATTTGGTGTTGTCAGTTGACACTTTCCCATTATATTCTTTCACAGCTAAGAAACAACCACAACACTTTCACATGTCTACACCAAAGCGATAAATCCATCAAGTCATCTGATACCAACATCGTCATCTCCGGATTTCTTTCAAATACAAGTGGCATTTTCCATTTCTCACTTCTACCATCTTCATTTGTTCTTCACCTCTATCCAATTCGAATTCTTGCTAGTATATATCCCTGTTACTATTGCTCTGCTGATTTTCAATCCCTGCCAACCTACTGGACATCTTCACTGGTCTCATAAGATAGAATTGACAAGTTGAGAAGAGGTGATGGCTTCCCTGAGACCATGTACACGAACTCGTAGTCCCTGTGAGGATGAAGACATGGACAGTGATGACGGTGGGAGAGCCACACCGGATGCGTCTGACAGTGGCACGGACGAAAAGATGAACATCGAAGACAATATAACCGGTAATGTCAAGGGGGTCGAGGTATGTATTGACATAATATATATATATACACGTCCAACATATAACACAACTTCTGCTCCACCTATTCCCCCTACCAGCTTTGGTTCTGACGCTCATGTGCTATTCCTCTCAGAAAAGCAACCATCCAGCACCTACCCGTACTAATAAACGAGGCGGCACGAAGACCACCGACGATGATGACGGAAACATTGGCAGAACTCCCAAGAAGCTTAAGCCAAAAAATACGAGAGACAAGAAGACAACTATCCCTACGTCGTATGAGACCGCAAGCATGGAAGACCGGATGTTGCTTCACATGAAAGAGGTCGAAATGAAGAGCTGGTCGGAAATCAAGACCCAATGGGAAGCCATGACGGGGACCAAGGTCGGGAATAGCACTCTCAGCACTCGCTATCTACGTATCAAGGCGAAGCTCGCGGGTTTCAAGCCTGAAGACGTAAGTTTTCAGAAAAGACTTTTCACCCTCCCTCGCTCTCCCATTTCCAAATAGTCCCCCTTTGTCATGATTAATAGAACGAAAGAAGAAAGACAACCTCTGACTCGTCCGGTGAAAATGAATAGGGAGAGAAACTTATCCAAGCTAAGAAGAAAGTCGAAGAAAAGTTCGAAGCCACTAAATGGAACCAGATTGCTGCGACTCTGGAAATGATGGGTGGAAGCAAGTATCCTGTTTCGATGCTTCGGAAGCAGTATAAGGAACTCTGTAGCAGCAAGAAATTGGTTGCGGGGGGTAGTAATGCAAACCCTGAGGCCAGTGACAGTGAGGATGCTATCGAAGAAAAGAATTAACACACCTGTAGTTTGCCATGGTCACCCCATAATGAAGCAACGATTGTTTATGCGAAATGGATGGTCTTTTGAGAAACGGGTGAAATGAAACTTGTACTTTTATTTTTTTTTCTTTCTAATTTTCAAATAAGAAGCCTTTGATACTAGGTTTTAGTTCTCTGATCCAGCAAATCGCACGTCCCTTTTTGATTCAAATTATACTATGTAGTATACATAGTACATTCAATTCCCGGCTGATTCATCCATCCTCTTTCGTTGTTGGGTTGCAAACCGATCACGTTTGCGACTTTGGGTTATTGTGCATACTCGCTTGCCTGTTTGAGTCTTGAAGCCATTGATCCTAATTTTATGTACTCTGGGGAGACTCTGGGATACATAATACTCTCTAAAACTAATTGGTGTCGGATTTAAGAAACCCGTGAACACTACACTCCTTGCCCAAGTTGTGCTGCCTAAGGCAACACTGCCCGTCGCCCAATTACCTAAGTGCTTGGCATTTCCAACGATGATCATGACGTCAGTGAGAGGCGTTATCTATCATAACTGGAAGAATCTTGTACATAAAAATTTGTAGGCGATGCAAGAATACCAAAATTCCATTTGAGGCTTTCCATATGATAACCTATAATTACCTAAGCCTCGATCCCACAGAATCCCTTGCAGTTATAAATCATCTCACCAATTAGTGAAGATAATTAGGACGCAATGAGAGTATCACTTTAGGGCCATATTTACTGTTTTTGCTGTTTTGTATAGACATAAGAAATCTTCTGCTGAGGCTGATGTTCTGGAAACTGTTTTCCATTGCTCCAAACCCAGCACTCGTCGGTCATCACCAAAAAGTACTCTTTGTACTTCAGTGACGACAACAGCGCTTTTGTAGGGATTCATAGTTAATGGCAATAACTATTTGAGGGAGTAAACAATGCAAAATGGGAGTTACTAGTAGTATTTTCGTTGGCGCCATCATAGAGTAGTTACTCATTGGTTGTAGTTACTAGTTGGTTGCCAATCTTCCTGCTCTTCACTTTGCCAACGTTTGGCAGACGAGTTGTACAAGAAGGATGAGACACTGTCACCAATCTTGTTGCATCTCAGCTTTCTAAGTTCTTCAGGTTCTGGGCTATCTGAAGTGTCACCAGATCTCGCAGCATCTCTACTCTCTTTAAGCACTGTTGCTATCTGAACCGCTGCCAGATCTCCATCCAACCTCTACTAGACCTTGAGACGGAGGCTGCAAGGAAGCTATCTGAGTATAACCCTCAATCTCAAAAAGACGACACGATTAAAGATTCGATGGGGATCTGCCCTGCAAACCAACCATTGTGAACTTCCAGGACCCTCTTTAGACCGAAGTAAGTATAGCTGAGACTTACTTTCTTCACTGCTAGCTAAAGCTTGTTAGGGAAGTCCTTTAGAGCTTTCTTGAACATTGATCACCCGCTAGGCCTTTATACGGGTTGCACCACTCGGCCAAAAGGTCATAGAGATGTTGAGTGTATACTCGACATCGCGGCCTAGTCCATTATCTCCGCTCCCCATGAGGCAGCCTCGACAGGATGAGATATAAGCTTGATGGATCTTGAAGATGAAGTGGAGCCGCTCGGAGCAACCACAATGGCATCTGCAATTGGAGAAAAGAGGCCGATGAATTTATCATGGAGTCCGACAGGCGGTCAGATTACCAGGGCTATCAGAGCCAGGCAGCATGCTCTCTGTCGATGCGAGAGGTTGGGTGGGGATAGAAGGTTCAATGTTCCATTACGCTTGATATTGAAGACCAACCCCACCTCGTACTTAAACGGTTGTTCACCGGGACATTTCTCCAAAAGAGTGGGAGCACAAGTAAATTTCGCCCTCTTTATTACTATGTCTCTTTTCCATGGCTTTGCAGCACCAACATATACGGCGTCGAAAAGCAGTCTGATTTTCAATTCCGTCCTCGCGGTGAGAGCATCTATCTGGATTCAGGTCGTTTATACACTGCGATCCTCGCTCCAAGTAGGTCATTTCATTCTCTACCTTCTTCTCTCAGATATGTTATGATCTAGCTAATATTTCACAGTAAAAGCATGTGGAGGCCTTGCGGTTACTCTGTCTCCTTTTTCCAGTGTACTGAGGTTTGAGCCTGATAATATTGCGGCGAACCTGGTGCAATCATGCACCTGAAATTATCAGGAGACTTTTAAGAAAAAATCTTCCATAGGGACAACTATGGTTGTGTTGTCACTGATGATAGATCCAGAAGCTACATATGTAATACCCGGATGTCATCTTTGACGACCTCATAGCACTTACCAATGCGTCACACATCATACACTACCCTGAGAATACTGTACAAGGTAGTTTCTACTTCCCTTATGTATGTGCTATTGTGCACCTTCTAAATCAGAATTCCAGCATCACACAAATTTGGACCACCCTCTTCGCAATCTTCACAATGTGATCAGCGAGCCCAGGAATGTAATGACATTGTGGGAGAATCTCAACACCCAGTTTTACAGCAAGTTGCATTTTGCGCTGGAATCGACTCAGATTCGACAGCTGTATGCGCCTGATTAAGAACATTTGGGACTTACTGGACCAGAGAGAAGAGAATACGTACGAAATAACTCTCCTCCCGATAGACATCGGCAGGTCGATGACTCGATCACAAAAATACCGAATGTTACATCGAATATTAGTGGCCTTTAGCAACACATGTATTTTCAACATCATACAACTAACGATTTAAATAATAAACCTTTCATGGAACAACGGCGTTGTGTTGAGAAGGGTTGAAATCACAATCGACCACCTTGGATATGGGGAACGACTGATTAAGTTTGAGAAACATAGCAGCGATCTATCTTCATTTTTGGTGGGAAGGGGTCTATCAACGTAATTTATATCAGGAGTGTGTCGTGTGACGGCACGTGTGATTGCTGGCATCATGACAATTTGCATGTGCTTCTTCCTGATGCCCCCTATTCTAGATTGATCTTTTCTTGTATATATAGTGCCATCTTTCCCCCGTAATAGAGGAGGACAAGGTCATCAGGGCACAAATATGAGTTTATTTTCCCCTCAATATTCATGTTTGCCTCAGTAGCAACTTGACAATAAAAATACCTATTTACTAATATCTCTTCAACAGAGTTCTTTATGACAATTCCGGTCCAACATTGTCCTTTGGAAGGATGAAACCCTTTTTTAGGATCTAATTTCATCAGAAATCATGTTAGCTCAGTGGAAGACGTTCATGTTCAATCCTTTGGATCCCTTGAAGCTCGCTGATAGGCCTCTTCTCGTTTTAGGGTTTAATGTTTTAAAAACCAATGTCCAAATGTTACTGAATTACTGTTGCTGAAGCAGAGAGAGAATAGGGATGGTCAGTACCTAAAAATGTGCACCGGCAGCATTTTGTTTGTCATAGAACTTATGTCAGTCTACTCAGAAATTGCCGACTCCATGAATTCCTGTAAATGGGATCAGACGACACGTTAGTACCGCAGCTTTGAATATCTTGTATTCAGATGGCTGAGAAACTTTTAATAAGAAAAATAAAGAACTCAGAATAATGTTGGGATCCACTCATACTAGACTCGGCAGTATATACATAGTAATCAATATGCGACTGAAGGATAACACTGCAGCAAAAGCGAAAGGAAATAATCGTCGGCGCTCGATAATCTGCGTATTAGTAATACTGCCAACCATTCCTCGCCATATTCGTATGCTCACTCAACCCCATTCCCAGTACATGAGGCGCCACCTCACCGTACTTGACTCTTGTGTTGCCCAGTAACTCGACCAGCTCGTCATCTGAGAAGTTCGAACCAGACTGGCTTCTGGCATCGAGAACGCTGTATGCTTCCTTCGATCCCGTTTGCGAGTCAGTAATGGTTGAGTAGTGAAGCGCCTTCGCCACCTCTAGCGGCGACATGCTGACTTTCCTGCCGAGACGCCAGAAACCCCAGTACAATGGTAGTATTGCAAGAATAGTAAGAAGCATCAATCCGATCCCGACACTGAGGATAAGTGTGTTAGTATGGTAGACCGTTTCGTATATGTAATATTTTACTGAACGGGTGAAGTTTTAAGAAGGGACATGAGATCCTTGGGATTCATGACCTAGGTAGGCATCGGTTATGACATAATCTGTGACGTTGTATCGTGCAATTGCTACAGAGCTGCGAAACGATATTGCTCAACAGCTGATTCATTGGAGATGAATACGTATTGTTCATGATATCCTCATCTCCAGTTCCCTGTGGAAATTGAGCGTATGGTGTCCTTTACAGAGACTCTGGCGCTGGTACCGCCGAGCCGAATGGAGATGCTCGAATCGAAAAGCCTAGAGAGCGCCAGAGCTATCCCACCCATGAGCCGATTGGTGGAAAGTCATAGACCCCCTGGGACCTATCGTAATCGAGAATTTGAAGTACTTTGTCCACTTGTAATGAGTCATTGCCGATACTAAGGTAGTTGAGTTTAATGGGTAGATGTTGGGGATTCTAGGGTCACAGTCTGCTGCGATACATTATTGGCAGAATATTCTACCAGAGCAGGTAGAAGAGTGCAGGTGCGGTCGGCAACGACAAGACCTGGTGTGTCTTTGTCGCGGACGCTCTCTCAAAGCCAACCTGGAAAACGGTCTTGTTCGGTTTGGAGGGGACAACGTGCTCTATCTCGTTCTGGCTTGCCGTACATGTATATTGAAACCCAACTCCTGGTAGAGTTATAGAGCACCATGCATTAGGTGTCGACGGTGGTGCAACTAGAGGCGCGATTCACGAGTTGGGGCGATTGTTGAATAAGATTGTACACATACATACATAATGTATAGCCCAACTCCGAACTTGCCTCTACATAGTTGTATTATGGGGGATTGGAGCGTGTAGTTTTGGAGTACCTGAACAAATATAGAGCCTGCCCTGTGTCCCCGCTTTTGTACTGACGGACTACAAGTCACAGTCGCGGACAATGTCAAGAGTATTACTAGGGCTATATGGCAGAAGAGGTGGTGAAGAGGTGGACAAATGCGAGATTATCAGCCTGTACGTCGAGATGTCAAGAATTGGAAAATTAAACACCCGCTTGCTCCAACCCCTGAGAACCAAGGATTTCCTGGAGCCACATGTACCCGAATCTGATTCTCGGAAACGAGCGCCTCAAAAGGGCAGGGGACAAAATGGCAGAGGCGTTCACAGCCAGACATGCGAGATAGATACATGTAATTAGGAATTAGAATGTTATCGAAGCATTCCACGGAAAGACACCTAAGCTATCCAAAACTCGTACGTTTATTTATATAGCAGAGGAAGTATATCTCATCTATGACGATACACAACGGCATAACCCGCATAGAAAGCTAATCAGATAAGTTCAGTTATTGTTATATATGAGGTCTGTCAATATATTGTTACGAAACGAGATCCGATCTGATATGAATACTATGGAACAGGCAAGGGACACAAGACATGAGATCGGGAAACTAACAAGACGTCGTACGGAGAAGGAAAGAAAGAGGAATCAGGATACAGGTTGGGGGTCGCCGGTATTTATGTACAGGTGTGTGGCCGGTAATCGAGAGGGCTTAGCCCTAGTCGGGGGCGAACCCTAACATATATGTACTTTCTACGAAGTTCGACATAAACTTTTATTATTTAATATCTTCACATTTTAAAACTTTCAGATGTGAGGTACAGATTCTTTGAAGAGAAATTAACCGACGTCTTCGAATTCGAATATTACAGACTACAATCATGATGTTACCATATGCATGCCCTGTTGAGATATGGCTACAAGTCATAGCATTCTTGTGCACAAGGGATGTTATTCTTTTGTCACATACCTGCAGATATCTCTACGACATAGCGGATGGTGTAAGAGAAAGAAGACAAGATATACAACAATTCCTGTCAACGTTCATCGATGATGTTCATGGATTCCGTCAGTTAATGAAGAAGACAGGAGCTACTATTACCGGAGAAAGCGCAGCAGCTTTCTTTACAGGCGCAATTCGAGAAGAGATATACAGTCTTGATCTTGTTTTGTATAATGTGAACCTAGACTCTTGTGCAAACTCCTGGTTTTCTTTTTTGAAAGGAGAGACGATGGACCCTGTTGGAAAATGGGAAATATGCTCCTTTGTTGATGAAAAGGTATGTTCCTGTTGAAGATATGATGAGTACCTAGACATGATGATCTCGCGGTTAATATATTAGTAGCATGTCTTTCTGCAAAACCACCACTCCCGGCTGCGATTTAGACTCATCTCAGTCCACCGGCTGCTAGAGATAGGATCTGGAAATAATTGCTTGTTCTTTGGCAATCATGAAAATTGCACGGCAGAGTGTTGCGTTTACGATGGTGCATGGGGACCTCACGACTGTAATTATATCTCTTGGAATACAGCCGTTTGCACCTATCCTCATTTTGTGTCCGACGATTTTGCTGAGACTCCTTATATCTCTTGGAAGGCAGCCGTTTGCACCTATCCTTACTTCCTAAAAAAAATGGGCGCTTCCCAGCATGGTAACCATTCTCAGTGGAAGACTGGAGGAAACATGGATTGTTTGGACTCGTCTCCAAAAAAAATCGGATCAAAATGGATTGTGAATTTACGGTCTTCCCAGCTAGACAGAAACAACAACGATGATGGAGACAAAGATGGGACATGGGACGAATTGGCTGAAACCACATTCAACATGTACCTCAAAAGTCTTTTTGATGCATGGGATGAAGAGCGTGACAATGAGAATGAATACGATGGTCACGAAGATAATTAAGAAGATCATGCATCAAAAAGACTTTTGAGGTACATGTTGAATGTGGTTTCAGCCAATTCGTCCCATGTCTCATCTTTGTCTCCATCATCGCTGTTGTTTCTGTCTAGCTGGGAAGACCGAAAATTCACAATCCATTTTGATCCGATTTGACGAGTCCAAACAATCCATGTTTCCTCCAGTCTTCCACTGAGAATGGTTACCATGCTGGGAAGCGCCCATTTTTTTTTAGGAAGTAAGGATAGGTGCAAACGGCTGCCTTCCAAGAGATATAAGGAGTCTCAGTTTGATGTATTACAAGAACTTAAAGTCGAAAAAAAGGGTACGGAAGTAGTACAGCGATAGCTTTCGATGGGAAAGTAGGATGTATTATAGCTTCGCTCCTTCAAGGAAACTACGCTCATATCCATGACGCAGAATGTCGATGATGTCATGTAAATATCCTCCATAGCATCTATGACTCAATACTTACATCTATCTCCAACGCCATGTCTTCCTCAAGTACTACATATTGCAACTTTTCTGCACTGATGGAAATCCTAAATGTGGAATCAACTTGAAGGTCCAAAGCGCACAAGGTCATTCTCACCGCAGAATTTGCAACTTCAGTTAACACCAAGTTACCGCACGCTGGGCATCTTGCACAAATTCAAGGTATTGTATATTC
>NPHW01002378.1:0-19260 GCA_002240705.1 Elaphomyces granulatus
GGTATCGACAGCGCAGGGGATAGTCGGCCAAACCTCCAATTTCAGGCTATCAATTACATACAATCCGTGCCCGTTTGACCATTGGCCTTCTGGAAGACTGTCAGCCAATAGATGTGATGGAGTGAATTTCAGGAGGAATTTTTATCATCTTATGGGTCTAGGAGTGGATGCTGTTATGGAGTCTCTGGATTAGCCAAGAAATGATTATAATTAGTGGATTCGCACAGACCCAAAACGGTTGATTCAACAAGAGATAAGAACTGCGGATCTGTCCCTGAGTTCTTTAGTTATGAATCTGTTGACTTCCCAATGCCCGTCGAGGGAATCGGAGAGATCACTTGCAAGTCAGGTTTGAGTCTTTAAGAACTTGTTTCCTGGGTTTTGCGAACATGATATTGATTGATATTTAGAGCAGCCGCGCGAGGTCAGGATGACAGACGCAAAAGCACCGGGAGCCATGCACTATCATAGCGATCCGTTGGTGACAATCACTACCTACCTAGCTATAGGTAATATAAAAAGTATCCACTTGGTCATAATAATTTAACAAGGTCTGGCCGTCTAGGTTTTCCAAGTTCCAAGTTGTCGTCACCATATGTCGATTAGAGACAGATGTCGTCTTCTTCGGCCCAGACCTGGCCTGCTTTCAATACCCCAGTGCTTCAGACGCTTCCCAAGGCATCTGGCATTTAATGCCAGTTGAGTTGCTTCCTTTGCCAGCACACTACATGTACTAATCATGTCGATGATGTGAGCCTGCGTTATCAATATGTACGGCCAAAAAAAGCTCGAGCCTCGGACTAATTCGAGGCTTTTATACTAATTGTGTAACTTGCCACGAATCAGCGGTGACCAAATCTGGGGCTGTAATACCAACTACTATATGGACTAGTGGTACCGGCGAACCGGTCAAGCTGTCATTTAGGTCTGAAACATCCAGCGATGGAAGAGAGATTACCGGCCCGTCCTGCCGTCCCTCAAGAGGACGATAATAATCTACATAAGAACTGACATCCCTGGATAGAAGAAAAATCACTTGGTTAATGTACATAGTCTATTGTTCTCTATACAAAACCTTTGTGCTTTGCTTGGGCATGCCTGTGGAAGATACCTAGGTAGTTAGGAAAGCGGGTCTCTCATTAGGGTCAATCCTTGCCGCCACCGCCCGTACCTGCATACAGACTCACATCCTTATTGGCCTGAGAGTGGTTCTTCATCAGTGTACCGTGGTCAAAAAAAAACATCATTAATTTAACAAGTATCCAGAGTGGTCCACCACCTACACTTTTAGAGGTTCACTACAATAATATGTGGAGTAAAACACTCAACCCATAACATTTAGTTATTAGTTGCTCCTTCCCTAATCCCTGGCTCATCAACAGGCACAATTTTCTGATACAAAGAGCCCCCAAGCCCCTTCTATCTACCTCTCTTTCCTTCTTCTCTCTCCTTCACTCTAAAATACCACTTTCTCTATTTGTCGTCTCTCTACAAATCTTGACTTCGGTCACCGACGTTCTTTCCTTTTAGATTCCCAACTACTCACACTCTCTTCAGCAACAACTTTGAACGCCTTAAGCTTCTCTAAGTACCTTAACGACCCTAGACGGTTTCGTTTCGTGTGCAGATAAAAATTTATATATTTCCTTTTTCTCTTCTACATACAGTCATCAAAACAAAATGCATTTCTCTCTGGCCGCCGTTGTCCTGGCAGGTGTTGCTCTGGCCTCTCCCATGGAGACCATCTATACCACCGAGAAGATGACAATCACGTCATGTTCTCCTACCGTGACCAACTGCCCGGCGAACAGTGCTGCTGGCGCTGGCAGCTACAGCAGTGCACCTGCCGGCTACAGCGCTCCTCCTGCCGGCTACAGCGCTCCTCCTGCCGGCTACAGCGCTCCTCCTGCCGGCTACAGCGCTCCTCCTGCCAGCTACCCCGCCCCTAGCTCTGCTGGACCTGGCTACGTCTCTTCAAGCCCTTCCAATGGCTATACTCCTCTTCCACCGCCTCCAAGCGCTACCACCACTGCTCCAGGAGTGCCAGTGGGTCCAAGTTCTATTCCAACCAACACTCCAATCATCTCTGTCCTCACCATCTCGACTTGTGTGCCAACCGTCACCTACTCTACCGTCACAATCTTTCCTACTCTATCGGGTGCTCCTGGTGCTCCTGCTGGCACTCCTTCCAGCGCTGGTGGCTATGCCGCCGCTGGCACTCCATCCGTCCCTCCTAGCTATCCCGCTGGCACTTCATCCAGCGCTCCCGCCGGCTCTGGTCTCCCGGTTGGGCCTAGGTAAGCAACAATCTTCAATTGCCCTACAATTTGAGAACTCAATACTGACTGCTCTCCGTAGCTTTTCTGCTTCTACTTTCACCGGCGCTGCTAGCTCAGTCAGCAACTCCTTCCTATTTGCCGGAGTAGCAGCAGTAGCAGCAGTCCTCTTTGCTTAATTCCATATCTTTGATAAGGATCTCGCCACTGGCCTCACCATCTAGAACAGATCCCGGCTGCCATGGGATTCTGGCGATTACAATTGATGTGTGGTAGAAGTCTAGAGGATACGTCGAGAGAAGTGAACTGTCGCTGGATCGAGTTTTATGTTGCAATTGGGGATTAATCAGTCTCTTGGCTAGAGTTTACGGTGAGGTCGGTGACAAGTCGTCAACACACTTTGCCATCTGTACATTGCCTGTCTAAGGTCTCATATACCCGAGTACAAATGGAATTGGCTTTCTGGTTATCATGATCCCCGTCTTTTGCATGTGAGCGGTTTTCAGTGACCGCGTAACTTAATAAACTATTAACTAATTCCATGTTTTATGTTATCATCCTGGTCTGGTGATTTTCTTTTTCTTCTGGACTCTTTCCGTGGATCATTATACCATTGTACATAGTACCAAGTATATAGTCATAAGGGAACAATCCAAAATGTATGATTGTCTTTTTGATAGCAAAGAAGCATAAATCTTTCACATGTATCCCTTTTCCAGTCACGTACTCACCAATTTCCTGAATAAACAAACGGTCACAGGGGACGGACCCGGGAAACATGCATATACACAAACTGGTCTGTCGGACATTCTAGTCGGTCGTCAAGTAATAAATCAATAGAATTGATGATAACTTCGCCACTCGGAAGAAGAAGAAGAAGAAGAAGAACGTAATCCACACACGATCTGGATATCCGACTCATCCGACTACTGCCATCGAATTGAAGCTCAATTTCAACCACAACAACAATTCCATACAAACAGGATAAGCGGATTGCTAGGATATCGACTCTTATCATAATAATGGCCTAGAGCATTAATATTGCAATCTATTGTATTTATATTATTGTGTGTGTCGGGACTGTGTGTTGGGGGCAGAGGGAGGTTGGACCTCTTTATAGATCGATGGTGCTGTAGGATCCTACACCTGTATCATATGTACAAGCTTTTGAGTAGTTTAAGTTAATAAGGCCCGACCGCCTTTATAATAGCTAGTTAGGAGGTATTCTAGGTTTTTTTTTTTTTTTGGCTTACGGTCTTAAGCTTCCAGCTCAATGGCAACGCATAGACTTTTGTATATAGGAAAAACCAGAAGCTTTTTTATAAGAGCACTGTTCATTAATTTGTCGTTAACCTGTAGTATGTAGTTATACTACTACATGTATCTGATTAATAATAATAACTGTACGAACTACAATGTTGAATTTGGGCGATTAATAATTATTGGCCCTTCAACCATCCAGTCTTTTTATCCGTCTATGTATGAATATGAATATGAATATGATACTGTACATAACTTCCGTCTCGTGGCTTTCTTGTGTGTCTATCAAAACAAGTTGTCTCCGTCACTCTTGAGGCGTTTGTAAGTAGGATATGTACTGTACCAGAAGGATTATTACGAATTATCACAGAGTACTGCTGTCGATCATATATAGAGCCTATAAAATAAGATAAGAAGCGAGCGTGCTCCCATACTAATAGTAATTATGAGTCATGACTTGATTCAGTCGTTCCTGATAGAGTAACTCTTAGGGGTTTTCAATTAGATAATGACATCTTTAATTAGCTGACATCTCAAGAACGAACTCACCCCGGATCATGGTATATATCATATCATGAAAGTCCTAGCTAGCTACGAGTCTGTTTACATATTAAACTTGAAAGCCTCCGAGTTTGTGGAAATGCATGCCAAAGGTTTAATTTATGATTTATCAATATCTTCCTATACACCATGCTTTATCGATCCCATATAATAAATATTCGTACGAGTTTTTTGAAATTACATAGAACTCGACATGGATCACTCGGAGAATGAATGCTTGAAAGAGTTATGTATAGTAGCTAATAACAGTGACATGTATGTATATTGCAATACGGAATATTGCGGGTCTGAAGAAATACAGTAACTATTCAAGCTCCAAAATTAATGTCTTGCTTCAAGTTCAGTAGGTGGTATTCTAGTATGTAGGTACGTACGTAGAATAATAAAGTGATTCCAGTCTGCTGCAAATTAGGGTTAATGGAATTTATTGGCCGTCCACAAGGAAGGTTCTTTGTACTGGCGTTGGTTGGGTGGATTCTATATACATATAACAAACCAGTCTCGTTGCTTAATAGTACTTATTATTCCCTCCTTTAAATGTATTAAAAATGAATACAGCATCACTCATGAGTCATTCATTCTGAGATCGCTGACTCAGATATATGATACTATTGCAGAACATGATCCAAAACATACATTTGACCTTGCTGTAATCTATGTAGCCTTACTTTGGATTCAACTTGAAGTATATAAACTGCCTGTGCAGTCCCTCGGTTGTCTAACTTAATACATACATACCTATTCTCGCCTTGAGATGTATTATTTAAAACTGAATATAACATCGAGGACTCGTTCCAGGGCACTTGGGTCATTTGAGATCGCTGATTCAGATAGTATATTGGAACATGATCCAAAGCCTCTATTTGATTGCTGTAATCTAAGGTTTCTCTCTATTACTTTGGATTCAAGTATATAGATTGCCCCCTGTAGGTTGCAATCTGTCTCGGGGCTTGACTCTTGAGTCCTTTACACGCAACTGCAGCGCCCAAGGGTTTTAATTAAATATTTGATGTAACCTATTTGCGTTGACTGGGTTGTATAAAAGACGGACGGCTATTTATTTATTGTTGATTGATCCTAATTCTGCAACACCATCCGAGGCCATTATTGGGGCCTAAAGCTTCAAAGTTTGACCGAGAAAGAACCTTCGATATGGGACGAAACTGTGACCGGACGATTGTGATGGTTATTTGGCTAAACTGGCAGTCGAGAATTATTTCGGGATCTTCTTCTTTATTATATTTAACTAATGGTTGTACATACCAAGAGTGTTTTGAGCTTAGAAACCCTGGAGAAAGTTATATATTCAGTATATTTTATTTGTAGGCTCTGAATCTCGATTAGAAAGAAGATTATTATTACCTGGGCCCACGCGGACTTCCCTCTGCCGGACAAAAACCACCATAGCATCTACTACCTTTATGAAGGTTTTACTTCTCCTTCATAAAGTCAGCTGCGAGTGTTTCCTGTAGTATGCTGACATTGAATGCCTTCCGCATCAACTGCCTCCCATATCTCCCAACTATTGGTGCCTATACAGATTGAACTGCTCAAGGATACCATTGCCAATTATCCACCCGGTGATTGCTCGGATTCCCCTCGCAATATTTCCCTGTAATCCTGAGTTTCTGCCCTGTCTCATTTTGCGCAGAATATGATCGTATGCTTGGTTGTTTGGCGGCCCCCTCCGTAGTCACAGGCCGGGCTGTCGAATCCTGGGACCCTCTGCTTGTAAAGGAACGCTATTAGGCCTATGCATTTACTCCTAACCAGGGCAGCTATTGTGGTCTCTCGAGTTGGCTTCTCATCCTCAAGATCTCTTTGACCTTTAACTCAGCTGTCGCTGGGGGTTCGTGTACGCTCCGAGTACTCTGACCTTGGCCAGCAAACACGTTCCCCAAATGCTTCCGGGTATTGTTGTGAGACTTCTCATCTGGCCTGCGACCTTCTCCTTAACACTGTTGATACGGGGGCACCATAGCAGTTTGGGGTCCACTTGCACCCCAGTACCACTTTAGTTTTCGGTGGGCAAGTTTGACCTTCGATCCCCACAGCTTCATGTAAGTCCGTTCTCCTCGACCTTGTAAAGTGGATAAGTTCGTTCTTCTCTGGGGCAAACTTCGAAATGATGTGTAGTATTGCGAGGGGAATCCGGGCAATCACCAGGTGGATGATCGGCAACGGTATCCTTGAGCAGTTCAACCTGTATAGACACCAACAGTTGGACTGAGAGAGATAGGGGCGTTGGGGTAAAAGGACAGAAGGCATCCAATATCAGTATATCACAGGAAACACTTGCAACCGACTTTATGAAGAAGTAATACTTCTCTTCGTAAAGTAGTAGATGCTATGGGGGTTTTTGTCCCGTGGAGGAAAGTCAGCTCTCAGCAGGTTTCCTCCAACACTACTATGTATATAGATCCGCTGCATGGACCCGGGCGGTACTGAAAGCGTAGAAGTTAATAATAAATAATACACCCCATTTCCCTGTAACCCAGAGTGCCTGCCTTATTTGAGCAATGCTGCCCTATCCCACTTTGCGCAGAACATGATGTCTGTTTGGCGTCCCCTGCCGTAGTCACAGACCGGGTCGTCGAACCCCCTCAGCTTGTAAAGGAACGCTCTTAGACCTCTGAATTCACTCCTAACCGGGGTAGCTATTGTGGTCTCTCTTCTCAGGAAAGAATAATATTAAGTTTTCTTCAAGGAATAGAGCTAGGAGTAAAGTCCACACTTATCTGTAGATAGAACCCAGGATAAGTGTATGCTATCCCCTTTGCATCTCTCTTTGCAGTGTTGGGCCTGTCGGCAATAATTGATTTTTAACGCGGCGCATTCGGTTTTGGAGAGTTGTATCAATATTCTTACTAAAACGTCGGCTCCCCAAGGTTCGCAAGGATTGAGAGTTGTGTATATGATAGGATCTGACACCATGGACCTGCAGCCCCCGGAATTCCCGCAGGTTGAAATTCAAAGCGAACGTCTAGGAGTGCTTGGAATTTAGACGAAATTGTATCTTATTTGAACATACTCTAAATAATGTAACAATCAGTACATTGTCATCTTGTTCAAGGCATAATAAATTTCTATTCTCTGGAGCTCAACGGATGAGAGGAAAAAATCATGGCAGCATAGAAGCACGATATCGTCAAATGAATAGAATAAGAATAAGAACATACTGTTATCGCGGATAAGAGCAGAGAGAATGGAATTATGACAACATCTGGAAGAGGATGATGAAGAGAAGACGAGTCAGACTTGTAAGAGTATGAGGGGAGATGGAGTTGCTCGTTCCTAATCTGCAAACATCATGGCGCGAATGGATGACGCTTTGGACACGGCTTCCAAGTTTCTGACTCACCAGACAGCGACTTAATTTTGACCAGGTACGAATTCCCGTGACGCGAAATTGACGCCTGCTCGATCCAGGGTTAATCCTTCGTTCTTATGAACGGTGATGCCTCAATCGAACATTGAGATACTACTATAGGTATATATGTAGTCGAAATCAGCAGGAGCACTGGACCCATCAATGCCTGTAATAGTAATGGTTATTGTGTGAATGGGATCAGCATCATCAGGCCTATGAGTTCCAGCCCACGTCGGCGCTCCCCCATCACTCGACCAGCTAACCTGAAGGGGCTTAGCTTCCCATGGAGAGCGAAGGCGGGAACTCTGCCAAGCCCTTTTCTGCCAGAATAATTTACTTGTCACCGCCCGTCATTCCGAAACATTTAATTGGTATGTACATTACTACTACTAATTAAATGACGCTATCATTTTTTTCCACAGTGGTGCAGTGATGGTACCGTAGAACCTCTGATAATTCGGTCAGAGCTAGCAGTTCGACTGGGTTTTTGGAAGGCTCCGAGTGGTGGGAATCCCTGGAGGGTGGTGCCCCACTAACCAGCACCGCTCGCCCACTCAAAGCCTTCCAAAGGCCCAATCTAAACTGCTAGCTCTGACCGAATTATCAGAGAATTTACGGATTTTAGCGTGTACGTTAGATTAGCTGTATTTATGCCTTGTAATGTATGTAGAAAGCAATTCATCTTGGCATGTTTGAATTGTTTGACGACCACACTCGAAACTGGCAGTCGGATAATACTTTCTAGCTCCGCTTTTACGTTTTGAAATAAAGCGAGCTTAGCCGCTAATGAATAATCTCCATTTATTGACATGTGAATAATTCTCCAAAGCAGACGCGGTTCGTTAGTGCCCGCCGCTAGGGAACCACCTTCTGGGGCTACTAGTGCGGGCCTGTGTGACAATCTCCACTAGGGTTTGAGGCGGATTTGAGGAGATGAACTTCTATTGTCAGCCGTGTCTCTCAGGGGCCTCAGAGGCTCTAAATAATAAAGGCTTGTCTCAGTCTGCTCAGACCCACCTTCTATTCTAACGTACTCTGAGGTCTGTGCCCTCCCTAATATACAAAACTTTCGTTGCTTTTCTTACGGATGCCTTAATGCTATTAATAACTCACAAGAACATCTAGTACTAGTACATGATGACATCTGACTGCTCGAGCTATAACTTAGATATAACTACAAGTCATGATAAGGCCCGGCCGAAGCTCCGTATTCTATATAGCTCACTCACATTGAATGATTGCTTGCCAGCTGTCTCAGGCGCCTTAGGCCTAGGGGGTTCACTCTTCACTTCAAGTTTGCTCACCCTGCCAGTCGCCTTAGGCCAGCCAGGAAGTCTGTTCTACTCGTAGCCCGGTTTCAATTACCTACCTAAATAATGACGTCTCAAATATGCTGCGCTACACCCTGGCAGCTTCCGTGTTGGTTATAAAACCTGTGATAACTGCTGCAAGACGGTGGAGGGCGGCTCGAGGAGCTACTCGCAACTTCACTCCAAATGAAAGTCTCAGGGTGGCGTCGTTGATCCCCGAATCTTTGCTCCGAGTAACGACTGTCAAGCCGTTTGATGAGTTCTCTATTCTACCCAGGGCCCGCTATGCCGGTGCCCGATTTCAATTACTTCTATACGAAAGCAGCATTTCAAATATCGAGTAAACAACCAATATGTTCTGCTCACGCTGCGCTTCACTCTAGCAGTCTAAACGCTATAAGACCTGTGGTAACTGCCACTGGAAGGTTGCTGACCGGCAGACGGCTCAGGGAGCTACTCGTAATATCAGACTTCTGACCAGTTATTTCAGAGTGCTTCGGCGATTCCTGTGGCTGACAGACATCTGCTACTATTACATGTACTATTGCCATTCCTAATGTTGATAGCTGTAAGACTTGGATATCATAAACGTACCTAACTTAGTTGGAATTTGGTGAATGTACGCGAATGGGGTGTAAATACCTAGATGTAATAAATGAATTCTTATCCACATTCAATTAAAGTTATAGGTGGATGCATTATTGCTGGATCACGGTGCGAATGAGGAGGTGTTGTGTCTGTTGAGCTTGGCTTTTCGAGTGAAGAAAGGATATGTCATGTTTCCTGCGTTGAAGTAATATCTATCTATATCCAATCCAATTACAATGGATAAAGAGTTACATATTTACTTAAACTGCATTTACATCATTATGTAGTGTGATATAGGTACTCATACTAGCCTACTGATACTAATAACCTACTGGGGAAATGGTCAATGCCTCCGCTTATATAGACCGTTGCGTCTTTCCGTCGATCGACTCCAGGATCTCTATAGTACATAGCAATTATTTAGCTGGATCTCGGTTGCTCGCCACGGCCGGTCCCGCATGTCGGCTCGTTTCATCGTTTCAGGGCCACATGCGCGCGTCACTAGTGGATCACCTAATATCAAGGTTGGTATAGCATATGCAGGTAATAAGAGACAAAATAGAAGCATGCAGTAGACGCCGAGCGGAAGTCAGGTGGACCCGAGTGAGTCAACTACCTTAATATTCTCCGTTTTGGGAAAAAACTGCGTCAAGCAAAAGCAGCGGGAGCATAAATGTAAAAAGCAGCTTTTGAATCCTTCCGTTTTCAGGGCTACCGCGAGTATATAATGTGGGACTTTCCTTGCTGGGAAAGACTATGACTCCATTCCAGCTCAAGAGGAGTATACTGCAGGGTACTGCAGCTTGCGGAGGGCACTACTAGTACTAACTGTGCTACATGCTACTACGTACCACGTGCACCTAGATCTTCCTTATGCAAAGGTACTAGTATGGATAACTTATTATTAAATACTAGATACATAGTAGCATATGATAGGATGGATAGATGGACGTAAAACGGCATTTTGGATGCTACTCCGATTGTAATGATGAGGCCGACCCCAAGCCCCCCAGAGTTACATACAGACAGCATAGAGTAAGGACATCATAATTAATGCGGCACAACCACCTAAAATAAAGGGTCGCTTAAGAGCGCCACCCGCAGCTAGTCAATTAAATTCCAAGATATCAACAAATCAAAGCATCATTTTGCGATTGGAGTACTATCAGGGCGAACCCTGTAATAAGGCCCCCAATCAGAGTTGGTTAAGAAAAATCAAGCTCATTAATTGTAAGTTAAAACTTTTAAACGAGCTGCAAAAGAGACCGCAATCCATAGGCTAGACAAAGATACTTTCGGAAAGAGATAGTTAAGCGACATTGATCAATTGCAATAAAGACCAATCGCTTGATTGCTTTTTTATTTTATACACTGGTTTAATGGTTTCAAGGAGCATCTTCATATTCGATATCGATGGATATAGCTATCAAGCTTAAAAGAAACCTATATCTAACGGGAACATACTGAACTGAACTAAAAATAAGTCAAAAAAACGTAACACTTAGTTACCAGTAGATGAAAAAGAGTGATCCAAGGTAATCAAATTGCTCTAATTTGAATAGATTTATTCGATCCATAGAATCCGCAAAATAATGCCATTTTACTAGCTACTAGTATTAAACTACGCAACATACGTATGCACTGGTGATACCTTCAGCACGGACCACCTTTACCTTTCTTCTCTGCGGGAAGGTGGTGAAGGTATCACGATAGGTATTGAAGTCCATTTTCCTATTAAATGCCCAATTTCTAGACCTTCGGTGGAGAAGTGCTTCATAGATTTGGTGGCATGTGGGGAAAGTGGGGTGCCCTGAAATTTTAGTAGAGCTGGTGGACCACTGGGTATCTAAAAGTAAGCCATCCCATTGGTCTACTTACCCTTTTTTTTATTTTAAGCAACACTGCAGCGCTAAGCTTCCGTTAGTTAAAGTTATAGTGAAGTGGGGCACCAAAAAGACAGTGAACTTTGAAGAGATAGTATATGTGACATCCAAGAAGTATTCAGGTAAACATTGGGTGAGTTTTCTCATGCGGAAAGCTGACTTAACATAGCGCTTGAATTGCATTGACCGAGTCTGCCATCTCTTATTAAAGAGGACGCCTTGCAAACTGAGACACAACTTGAACTTACAAGTTGCATAAAAAGTAAAAGAAGAAAATAGGCGATATCCTATGCATATGTAAATGATAACATCAGGACAAATTAGTATCCTCTCTCTCCTTTTATTAATTCCATAGTGCTCTAAAATTTTATTTAAGATCGTTTCATGTAGGAATCGACTGTGCGGTCGATGAGTATATTAATATGTCCTCCACAATACACATCGATCGCGGGAAACTCGGAGTTTTATTTATAGATCTACGTGGATGTGTAGATGGTTACATGCGAAGCATATACATATGTTCTCGTGCTTTATATATACATGGTTGTATCATATTGGGAGTAGATACTAGAATATGTAAAAGCCATGGAGCACGTGGAACACAGCACCGCATACACGGCTTGAATGTATCTATATCATATATGATACATTGTTATTGTTGTTGAAACCTGCACTGTGAGAACCGACTCGGAATGCTACGAATAGAATGGCTGGAGTCTCCTATAGTAAATTGGCATTGGACCATTATAAAGTGTTCTTCGGAGAACATGAGTAGCTTTTCTTCTTCTTCAGCCTTGTCATCTAACAACAGTAAGTAATAACAGGATAATTAGCCCGCCATGATAGACTATATAATAACAATCTCCGAGGAAATAAAAAGGAGGTTAGATCAATCATTATCGCCCTCCCGTATGTAGTACGGAGCATTTATCTATATGAATAGATTAGAGGTTCACACCTCTAGATCGGATCTCAAAACTCTCGTCCATAAGCACATACATTTCTGCTAATTGCTTCACCATTTTACGCATTTCCATAGGCCCTGCTATCATTACTAACAGGTATATATACGTATAATTAATGCATTAATATTAGCAATGGGATTTGATAGATGAAGCATTGGCTCGATAGCTTGATTCATTCACTATGTAGGAAGGATCATATTCCGTTGTTGGCAAGAAACAACGATGTTACCTAGGTAGCCTTATCATACATAATAATCTGTTATTCACTGGGTATGATATCACGGCCTTTTGCATCAAGACCAATGTTTATCCTGGTCTAAGATCCTGGCACTTTAATGCACAGACAGCACTTTTGGACTCCACCCAAACGCCTAGCCAACCGTGCCAGATACAGGTATACTGTACTAGTGTGTAAATTGTATCCATTTAACTCCTAGTAAGTGCTAAGGTTATTATTGCATCATTTCTATATTTACATGTAGAGGTAAGTCGGGATAAGTATCCGCGGGCCGGGACCGCGGCATACATGTATCGCCTTGAACTTGAAAACCGTTGTCTTTTTTTTTTTTTTTTGTAAAATTCAAGCTTCTGCAAAATGCGGTGAGAGAGGCTGGAAATTGAATACGGCGTCCTTGGAGGTAAGTGCCAATAATAGCAGCTGAGAGTGAAAAAAACAAGAAATGATGGATACGTCTGTGATATTGTTGGAAGAGCACGTGAACTCTGTAATAAATAAACAAAGAAGCCACTTTTATTGAATAACCCATGTGAAAGGCCATGACTCTATAATAGTACATGATGTATATTTGCTAGATAGGGCACTGGTATTTCACAGTATGTGTGTGTACAATACCAATAAGCATGGAGCATCGAGTTCCATACTTCAATCCTTTACTTGTTATTATGCAACATATAGGGCAAAAACATCGATTATTCTTGGGTATACGGGTTGGTTTCATTTATTATTGGAAACGGTAATCGGTCCTTTTTCTGGTGACTTTTTTCTCTCCAAGCCCTCTTGACAGCCTACATATGACAATCCACCGAATTGCTTCTGTGATATTTGGTAATGTTCTATTTCCAGAGACCTTCGTTTGTCGCAGTACAGATTAGATTGGTTGGTGGTTTTGCAACTCTAACACTTGAAATGGCGTCAATCCAAGAGGGAAAAAAAAACAAGGGACAGAAACCTAGAAAGGGAGACGGCAAAAAATCCGAAGAAGACGTCCGGTGGCCTCCCTGATTTAGACGATGAAGTAGATTCTGTTTTCTAAAGGACTAGTCACCATCTGGAATCTTACTCAACACCCAAGATACAAATATAATTCGATTACGTGCAGTTCGAATCGGTATGCAAAGGCAGTACTTAAGAAATATTAGGGTCCTTAGGTAAGGATGTAGGTTTTTTTTCCTTTTTCTTCCTATGGCTCATGTGGTCTTTCTCATATCCAGAGAACGGTTTTTACTCTATATGTATTACGCTACAGCCATAGACCATGAATCTATACTAATGTTGTTCAATGCATGCGCATACATACTGGTTTAGTTATCAGATTGCATACGTACCCAAGTTATTGATAGCAAATTTTATTCTTCATACGAGTCGATACCACAAACAAAAGCTTCGAAGACTCGAAGTCTTAAACTGCCAAATTTAGAACGAATAGTATTGGAGACTATCCTGACTAGTGGCCCTATTACTAGAGGCGAAGGCTTTAAGGACCCTCAGGTGCCAAGCAGTCGAAGAGTCAGTGATGCGTTTCAGCCATAACCTCAAACTAAAAATGCAACTCCAGGGATAATTATAAGTTACATGCAGACTTTGATCTTGGTGTAAGAGTCTTAGTAAGGACGGCCCGTGGGGCGGCCCTTATTGAGACCTGTTGGCATTCTTTGTATCATATTCACTACTAAAGATCCAAATCGCATTCTATTTTCTCCAGTTTCTTTCGGCTTCCTTGATCGTCTGGTCGGGCAATAAGTAAATAATCCAATGCTGCTAAAAAAATAGGATTTGTGCTGATTATTATGAGAACGCTCTCTTTTTATTCTCATTGCCTGTGGCTTGTCCGTTTGATCGACAGAACTAATTTAAGGCCTACTCTTCCACGAGTTGTAATTTGTATCGATTGTTTATTGCCATGGTTATTCGGGTATATTTGGAAATCACTTGGGATTGAGGTCTCGCATAGCTTAAGAATACATATGTTATTATTTGCAAAATTCTTGTCGGTGGTCAAATGTTTTCCCCCAGTTTTTTTCATTTTTATATTCGAAATCGAACTCGTCTGCTTGACTCACTAACTTGAATAGGCAATCGAAAGGCAATCGAAAGGGAAATCTAAGAAAATGGAACTTGAATGGATAACCAGGCTGCTTATTATATGTAGCCTCCAAAGTTTGACAGGGTTAGTCTAAAGATAAAGGACTGGATCTCAGCAAGCCAAGTGGCTCAAAGTTCAGGGTATGGCAACCGGCCATACCCTGTACGATTAGAGTTTTGTGGTCATAGCTGATACGTATGTAGGGTCTTTTCAAGATGTTCTCATCAGGTTTCTCATCAGGCATTCAGTAATTACCGGAACCTTAAGCAAAACTCTTGATAATAACTCATCACTAAGCTCGAAATGGCTAGAATCCCGTACTAACCAATAAAATGAGACTAAAACTCTGTTACCGCTTGGCATTACCCTAACAATTCTTGCCACACCACTGATCTGATTATAAACCATCGCTCTAGCCGACACGGTAATCAAATCATAACAACAATATCTACCATTAGCAAGCAAGCACATGGCCCGGAGTATTCTCTGTTGTGAACTGTAGTAATCAAAAGCCCAAAGTCCGTGCAGATATGGAATACCACAAAAATTCATTCTAAGTTGAGCTAGTTTACGATGCTCTCGAATTCGAAGCACCTTTTTCCGGAATGGTGATGACTATGCCGATTTCGTATAGAGGTTGACAATTTTCGAGCCAACCTCTTTGGTCGTTAATCCGATGGCTTTCCACTAGTAGACCCATACAGATATCCATGTATTCATGTACATAATACTAGTAACTAGTAAAGATCAATTGCGTACTACTTTTAGCCGGACGTTGATATTAGTGGGCGAGAAGAACCTAGTACACTTAATAACCCCGGACTCGTGCCTAAGAGGATGTAACTTAAAAATGTATATGAATGTACGAAGTGCTAATTTATGTCCGATCCACGATAGAGTCTACCTGTACTCCGTAAAAATGAGTACGTAGTATGAAATAGGAACATAAAAGATAACTTTGGAGAACCCGGTCTTTTTCCCAGCGGGCTAGTACCTGTAAGCCCCGAATTGACCGCTTCGCCATCGGTTCCAAGGTTGTTGCGCGACCCTGGCCTATATTTAGAAGTGTACTAAAATGCGGCCGAAGTTAAGGAAGGAGAAGAACCTTGGAGCATGACGGAGCAAGGTACTCGATATGGACTAACAGCAATTCTTAGCTCAGGGCGGGGCCTTTCATGGCACTGCCCCCAAGCATTTCTAAATACCTACTTATCACACCTACTCCACTGTCGTCTCACCTTTTTAAGAGCATCAAGTGGACTACTTCGCTTTATTTACCTCTTAGGGCCTTCGAGATTGAAAAGAAAAATAAACGAAACTGTTATGAACACCAAAAAATGACAAAAAAGAAGCTCTACACGGTAGTTAGATGTATCCTTCCTTAGCCCACGGGGAGCAAAGAAATGATAAGGGCGATTTTAAAAATTCCTAGAATAGATTGTCACCGAAACCTACTCATTTTCACAAACAAAACATGTTTACCTCATGCAGTTGACTGATATCTCGCTTTTAGCGGGCCTGACTGAGATCCGCGTGGGGGGAATAAGTAATGACCATAACTAGAAAGGGGATGACTATATTTACCTGTTGTTGCCATTTTGAATCTGACGACGGAAAATAAAAAAATGATGACTTTGAACTGTCTAGAGTTAGGGGCTAGGTGACCGACGGATACTCCATAATGTTTGATCTGTTAGTTCTCGGAAGTGTTGAAGTTTGCTAGAGCTGTCCAAAATATCTGATACTTTGGCGGAGTTCTGGGTATTTCTAGTTAAACCCTTTAGCTTGGACGCCTACGAGGATAATGTCATATTTCCAACATAACCGGATCGTTTTTGTAGATATAACAACGTGACCCTTAACCCTTTAGGGTTTCGTATTAGTTAGGGCAAACGGCGGGTTGAGTCGTTGGGAGGCTTTTCAAGTTTTCATTCCTTGCAGGGGGGCTTTTATTGTTGGTAGTGAAGATAACATGACCAAAAAAATTTCTATCAACTCTCATACATATACATTTCAGTATACTACTACATATCCATAAACAAGGAATACTATACGGAATTGCTGTATGCATGTATCTATGTAACATTAACAAACATTTCGTACACATCTACTAGTATGTACTACCAAAGGTTGATAGTATTTGGGACCGTTGTGGGTCCCGTGTACTACTAAGTCGTAGTATCTGTCTTTGTGCTTCATTGAAGTTGGCTAAATTCAAGTTCGGTACCAATACACTACTACAAAGTCCCCAGGGCGCAGGCGCCACCTTGCTACTACAGATAGTGTTGTCACCGCTATGAAGTAGCACTGCCTGGCGTGTTTGGGGCCCAAGACTCATTTTTTAATCTATAACTCTGCTCCTCTCACGTTCTAAGCTATAAACCATTAGTGATCTTCGTTTTCATTTCATTTCTTTTTTTTTCTCTCGATTTTTTTTTTCCTTTTAAGAGCTCGGGGATATTTGGGTTTAAACGCCACATTTCTTATTACCCCAGATTTCAAGGACTGCATAGTACTTGACTTTGAGCTTTCAAGAGGATTTATTTATTTTAAACCTCTAGTATCTCCTTCCACTCTCAAGTCCATACATAGTCCAGACTAAAGACTATTCTGTTTGCAATGGATCTTTCATCACTTGAAGGGCCTCCTCTGAATGATAACAGATTCACGATACCTCCTCAAAGAACGGTTGATCAACCTCATTTTGAATTCTCATTATGGAACCTTGATATGCCAGAAGAATTTCGCCCTGAAATCTATTCTCCACAGTCACGTCGTTCTTTAGCAGGCAGTATTCTGCCATCGCCGGCGTCTGGTACAAATCGCACTTGGAATTCTTTCGAAAGAGTCAACTCAAGGCATGACACTCGAACGGATAGGCCATCCAGATTAGAAAGGGAACTTGATGTCAACAGCCGTCCACGCAGTGCTCTCCAGCTTTCTCCATCGAGCGCCTACGACGTTACTCTGTTACAAGATAATTTCCAGCCAAGACATTCACGAAGCTATTCGAACTTGGTAGAGTTAGTTTACCGGAACCGAGAACAGAACACAGGCAACCAGGGTCGAAATGGCAAGTTGGTTTGGCTAGAAGATCGAAAGCTTTGGCTCTTGACCGAACCGGAACTTCTGCACAACCCCCATCGCCACAGTGATCCTCCCCCTTTGCGCCAACAAACACGAACACGACCGTTGTCGTCTCCTCGAAGGACCCAGTACTCATACTGGGGTGACTCTATGTATTTCGATGACTTACCGCCATCATATGAAAGTCTTGGTTACAATAACAATAACAACAACGACAATAGTATCAATGCCGATAGCAACGTCTCTCCAATATACCCCAGTTCGTCATGGGCAGAGGTTGCAAGGCGGCGATTGACTAGGTGGTGAGACCGTGAGCCGCCACGAAAATGGATAGCACCTGAATTCCTTGCAACCATATGCCAGCGAACTTCTTTTGGTAATTCTGAGTTCTGTTACTCACTTAATAATGGTGAAGGGGTTTGGTTCTGTGATTAAAATGGCTTAAATTTTCTAGATGAGCCGTGAGCCGCAGTCAGTTTTCGTCCTCTTTTTTGTGATCCCCATTTAGCGAGCCAGTGTCTTTTTTGGGTTACTTTTTTTTTCTCTAGTCTCTGGAGAGTATGCATTATTCTCGCGTTGGGTTGGCGTTAATTTACTATCATTTCCCTCGACTCCCCTGGTGCTATTGCATCAATATTCTCTTTTTTTATTTCATGGGCTCATTCTATCTTCCCATTTCCTTCTTTCTTTTGTCTACCACGTGGAAGAAAAATCCCCATGTTAATACCCTCGTATTGAGGTAAAAATGGAACTAAACATTTATCTACCACCGGATTTTCCAGGGTCACTGAAATGATCATCATTCCGTATAAGCCAGCTGTGATTCTACTACTACAGGGCCTAAACAGGAGACGGAGGGAAAGAGTAAGAGATGGAAGAAGAGGAAAAAGAAGCTAGGCATCGACGATAGAGGACGATACCGGCTCACCCCTTTTCTTTACTATGTACTTAAATGACTGCTACACCACAATAACAATAAGGTTGCTGGCACTGAGGTACTTGCATCAGATAACGTACTTCATGCGCAAAGGCTCTACGCATTGGTATATTGATTTTTTTTGTATCCAAGAAAACTGTCTGTATTTTTCTCCTAGGGACATGTTCACCAAAAAAAAATAGTGTTAGTATAGTTACATTAAAACACTGTTAATCTAACAGCTTGTAAACAAGTTGAGACCAGTATCACAAATCATAACAGATAGTAAATGGCATACTTGCAGATTTTATACATAAGAATAAAAGGTATTTCAGCGCATTTTCTGTGAACCTTTAACACTACAGTACTACCCAGAAAGTGATTTGCTGTTGTACTTGTACGTTGCTCACCTTTATATATTTGGTACATAGTAGTCTAATAATAGGTATTCTATACCGTATGTAACGCGTAGTACCTAAGTACTGGTACATTGACAATATTGCGCTGAAGAGGGTACAAAATTTCTTGGCAAAATATTAGTAGAAAATTAGGATTACACATATGAAGCTTTTTTATCCCCTTAACTTCCTATCCCCAACGGCATTTTTTAATTTCTGCCCTTATCCGCGGGATACGATAACCACCATTAACCCAGAAGATGGTCTTATTGATTGCTAATAACTTAGGATCTACAAATACATCTAGTCTCAGCAGGCTCAG
>NPHW01002381.1:0-26934 GCA_002240705.1 Elaphomyces granulatus
ATTGTCTATAATCGCAATGTTGTTAACTGTCGTATTTTCGCTTAGCTGTATAGGCATAAGGGTGACAGGCTTGCGTAGATGAGCGGGTAAAATTATCATAGAGGTGGAAGTGAAGAAGTGAAAAGTACAGATATCAACCACTTGGGACAATTTACAAGCTCTCTAGTATTCACTGTCTACTCTAGAGGGTGACCGCGCAACGACCAGTCACCAGAGTGCTGTGGTTTTACAATCTATAGGTTTTCTTCACCAAATTAAACCAATAATTACCTAATGGTCATTTCGTTAGCACAATGTCACGCTTGATAATTGTTACTACCAGCTATGTAAAATGAGACCCCGTTGAAAGTTGAAAGCGCTATGTAGTTGAGGCGAGATTTCTTCTCACCTTCTTCATGTTTTAACTTCTTTGCGTCATCACCCTTTCTCTTCCGATAATAATTATTAATAGCACTTTGGCTGTTATAGAGAGCCAAATATTCAATAGAGAAGTGAACCAAGATTGAATAAAAGGGACATCAATCTATGTAGGAAGAAGATTCGAAGCCATTATTTGACTCGACAGATTCGTCTTCACCATCTATAAGCTCTGCTCTGACGACCTGCTCAATGCAAATGCCACTGCCATACACAAGGGCATACCGGTGCGTGGTGCCTGTATTTCCGCCACTTGACAACGGCGGTTTGTCTGATCATGAGATGCGGTCCGTAGTTCTGCATCAGATGGACGCGGTCTCTCCATCGGGGTTCACCACCAACACCTCTGCCCGGTCCTATATCTATCTGTGCTCGCGCAGCCGTATAGTCGTCTCGGAAACTGATTTGGTGGATGATGGACAGAGTCGGCTGCAAATCCGCGTAGATAGCTTATAGAGGCTCCAGCCTCCAAGGGAGTCAAGTCCATCTAACCCGCCACAGCTCTCTGCCAACCAAAGTGGATTGCTGCTTTGGCCAGTCAGTCAGTCCCTATAGTAGGGTTTCCCAATAACATCAATCTTATTAACGTATCATACAATTCCCGAATCCTTTTTTTTGTTTCCCACCATGTCAATGTCTTGTCAGGCTGAGTGTTAGCTACATATATTAAATCAGCAACCCTTCCTCCTGTGAAAAATATGTACAAGTATACAGACAGCATCATTCGTAAAGCTATCATGATTCATAGGTAGTTAGTTACCTCAAGTAGTAATACCCATTCATGATTAACATTTCTCGAAGCCACATGTCTGCTTATTATTAAATATTTTACAAATTCCGAATATGGTCTACCTGATAAAAACCTATACAGGGACTCTGATAGACTAGGTACCTACGTATCACAGATATAAGTATCATACTAGCTAGCTATCTTATCCTTAAGCAATTAAGCAACTTGAAACACTTCTAAGTTCCAGCGGCATTAATATTCCAGATCAGATCATTTTATTATTTTAAGCGGTCACGGTAATCGATGTTTTCAAGGACTGGTTTGAGCCGGTCACAGCCCATTACCTGCACCTGCACAGTCCGTCCATGATCAGTCCCTATGTATATCCTTAAAGTAACGCCAGGCGAGAGATACATGATAATAAGAGATTGTTTTTTCAATGCTCGATTTAATTCAACCGGGTGATCAAGCATCCTGCTTATTATTATGTTGCAATCACAAAGGCCTGCTCACTAATAGTCATACTACATAATTATGACCGCCGCGGCCTCAACAGTCTATCGCCAACTCGAAGTTGTTGGTATAGTGCTGTCCCGGGGTGCCATCCCACCCGTATCATTAAATTCCCAGTCGGTTACCTAGGAATTGCCGCCAATGGGCGGGTCGATGCTGTCAGTTTGAATAGATAACCCAATATAGGCCCCGAACCTCTCCTGTCTCCCGGAGTCCGGGTTGTATCAATATCATAGAAACCTCGGGTCATGGGCGACCTCAAAAGAAGTTATCAACGATGTAGCTAATGGACCTGAGAGACGCGATGAAGATGGTGGGAAATTAGAGATACTCAGACTAGAATAGTAGTGGGTGGCAACAACATGGCGACGGTGTCACTAGATGTCTAGCTGCAGCGCCTGCAGGTGAAGTTGATATGGGCAATGAACTATGTAGAGGATGACAAGGAAGCAAGCAGATGGTTATTATCATTTAAATAAAAAGAGTGAGCGTTCACTGTGGTAGTTCTAGAATCTATAATCATACAGCTCGTCTAGATTTAGGGTGTGGCATATCTAAAATTGGATCAATAATTGTTAAGTTATTAGATAGAGTGTAAGCAAATAGACATTTGTCCGAAAGAATAGGTAATTGTTGTGGAAGGAAAAATCGTCACCAGGACGACTGAGGAGTATGAGCGCGCACTTTCCACAGACATGGGTATACAAATGAAAGTGCATTCATATTCAGGAACTGCAGAAGAGATGAACCATGTCAACGAGCTAGCACGAAAAGCGACAGCTGGTCTGTGGACATTGATTCCGGTGAGGACGATGACGATGATGACAGCAGCTCTTTGGGTGATCTGATCGATGCTGGCAGTGAGTGTCACATGAAGGGGGTATTTCTCCCCATGTTGAATGCCAGTGTCTCGATGAACATCGCCTAACTGTTATGGGCACGCCCCAGGATAGATTCTCGGGTTTTATAGCGGTCGCACAGACCGCTATAAAATCCTTTATCTGAGCCCTCTCAAGTTGTTTCCCTTTCCTCTTCTTCCTTCCTCAACGCCCAACCCCCTGTCTGCGTCCCCGTGGGAGGATGGATAGCTTCTCTGTCAGAAGCATTTGCGAGGCATTGCGCCAATTGCCCAAAAAAATATCCAGATCCTTGGTCGTGCCACAACTGGAATGTGAGCTTAATTCTTTGCGACATCAGGTAACTAATCTGTATTGAGTTGGAGCACTTTGCACGGACTTGGTGCTATGTCTTGACCGCACTCTATACCCCTGGCCCAACGAACCTGCAACCTCGTCTAGTTGCAGATCTGAGAACATCGTTCATACATTTTAAAACAGAACCAAGTCTTGCTGAAGACTATTTAGAATATCAATTAGTCATATTAACTATGATACATAAGAGACAGCAACAGGGTGGTTACCGTGACCAGTTCAAGCTGTCCAGTAACAACTGCTTTGCTTTGCACGCTCCGAACGCTCGACTGTGTAGGAACGTTAGAAGATTATTGGATCTGGGTACTCTGTTGACAGGCTTTCAGCCGTTAATGTAACGTTGACCATCTCCTATTCAATCTCTCTCAACGCCCCTATGTCTATATCTAGGCCCTCGAGTTCAGAGAGGTGTCTCCAACATCAGCTAGCAGCTAGCTACTAGTATGGTCTTTATTTCTTCTGCATGCTATTCCAGTCCAGACTCTGTGGTGTTCGCCCGAAACGTCGATGACGTCTCCTCTTGTGCTTAAATAAGTACGTAGGAATGTCGTACAGCTGGAAGTTCATAGATCGAGAACTGTTTAAAGCCGCTTATGTAGTAGTCTATAATAATTGTTAGCCGTTTTATATTACTTGTGGTGGTGCGTGAACCTATTACCTTGAGACAGAGCCTTCAGACTTTGGCCTATTGTTCGGAGGCGGCTCGGAGTTGACAGGCCATCTCCTAGCATACTAAAATGATAGAAGAGTGTTGAAAAGAACCAGCTTCTTTAATGCGAACATATAATCGGTAAGACGTATCTAGAGATTCTATATCTTCCGGGATATCTACCCGAGTTTTGAGGTGTTTTCAACATCTCCTATCATAGCTCTTCAATTTCGTCTGCTATTCCATACATGTATCTTATAGACCGGTCATATACGGTCCATGCATTGAGTTGGTTTTTGGCCGAAACGTCCTCTTGTGCTTAAATATGTCAGTCAGATGATCTAACGCTGCTTAGTCTATAGTCGTTAGCCGTTTTATATTACATTTACTTGTGGTAGCGCGTGAACCTATTACCTTGAGCAGAACCTTCAGACCATAGAGAACCTATGACAAGTGTCGTTTGGTAAAATTGGTGTGAATTTTCTATGATAGTAAATCAACTTCTGGGCCTTTCCATGTATCATACCGCTTTGAAAAGACGGCAAAATAATACACCGCCTTCATAGTGGTTAAAGCGGTGGGCTCCCAAAAGGTCAAATAGTCTCACCGTCTTAAAGTCCGGCAGAATATAGAGACCTTGGTACCTAGGTATGTATCATATCTTGATAATAAGGAGTTCGGAGGAGAAAGAAAAAAAGAAACAAGAAAAGGCTTATCCACATGGAATCATATCGATGGACAACGCTTGGGTATACAAAGGACTTCTGTAAAAAGCATGCACCTAAGTACCTACCTACATCGTAAAAATAACCAATTGTGGACAAAAAAAAGAGAGGGGGAACCAAACGCCAAAAATCCTCGAGTACAGGAAAGAGAAAGAAGAAAAGAAAAGAAATTTTTTAAAAATTCAAATGTTGATAACGGTCAAACTTCAATGTCCACACGGATACCCTCGCCTTCATATGAGCTGGGAGTTTCATTGTCTTCATGCTGTCCATCGTCGTAATCGTAGTCACCTTGATCGCTGGCATGTCCGTCCATCACCGAGAGCAGCTTCTCCTCGTCCCCAGAATCTTGCGATCGTTCCCCACTACTACTCCTTGAGCGACCTGCGCGATTGCTACCTAGCAACATCCCCGAGTTGGACGCCCGAAGCTCCTTCCTCATGCGCTCCCGTTCCAGTGCAGCCCGAAGCTCTTCGTTTTCTGCGTCCCGCTCCTCGAGACGCTGCCGTGCACCGCTGCGGTCGATCAGACGCGCTTCACGCTCGGCCTTGAGCCTCCGCTCTAATTCACGAAGTCGCTGCATCCAAATGTTCTGGTTTGGGTCGCTAGCGGAGTGTGCACGCTGGGGCGGATGTGCCACAGGACCAGGATTCGAAGAAGCGGTATTCGGCGGTGGATTGGATAATTGAGGAATTCCGGTCGAGGCTCGGTGGGCTACCGACTTGCTGCTACGATCCGAACGCCCAGAGACGTTCTCGGCCGAGGATGTGGTATTATGGCGAGCCAAAGAGGCTGCATTGGCAGGAGAACCCTGCAGAGGCGAATTTCGAGTACCGGATCGATCCTGCCCCGGTGGCGGCATCTGGGATACAGTGTTTGTCGTGTTACGGCTCCTCGAGTGCACTTGAAGCAAATTAAGCTCTGCCTTCAGCAACCGGTTCTCACCCCTGAGCTTGGTCAGCTCTGGTGACGGGTTGGATGAAGACCGATTGTGGCTTTGGATGTTCTTCACCGCTTCTTCTAGGCGATCCAGCTTCCTCATCTTAAGGTTCAAGTTATTCTCCAACGCCTGATATTCTTTAGCCAGGTCGCGTTCAACGGCCTTGATGCGATTTTTGAAACCGGCGATCATGGTCTCCACTGTCTTAACAGCCAACATAAGGTTGCGATGGAAACCGGGCCAGAAGAGAATGTTGCCGATAACCTCTAAACTGGGTAGATTGCCATTGATGAGACTGTTGGAATGGGCCCAATCTGGACCGCACATCGCAGAGAGGCGCTTCCAGAGGTTGAGGAACAGCGTATTCCGTTCGCTGAGCTGATCCCTATACTGCTGCTCCAGGGATGCAAAACGCTTGCGGTCCTGGCTTCTAGCGATCTCCAGATCGGAGATCCGCGAGTTGTTCTGGCTAATAGTCCGTGACGCCTGTTGCTGGGACTTGAGCGCTTGCTCAAACGAATGCTTATCCGCGCGGCGAGCCTGCCGCTCGCGATCCAAGAGATCTGCCAGTTTGCGAGATTCCAGTCCATGGCTTTCCAGGAGGGCGTCGCGACTCCGGAGGAGGGACTCCTTCTCATCAAGCTTCGCCCTCGTACTTTCAAGGTCCAGCGCCGTCGTTTCCAGCTCTTTCTGCAGCTTGACGATGGAGCTAAGCAAACTGGAACGGGTGCCATTCAAATCGCCCAGGGCCTCCCGCAGACTACCCTCAAGCTCCAGGAACCGCTCCTTCCAAGTCGTCGCCTCGACATCTCGCGTCGAGAGATTCTTCTTCAGTCTTCTAGCTTCCTCTTTGGCGGAAGATGCGTCGCGGTTCAGGTCGTTCATGATTTTCTGAACCTCTTGCTTCTCCTTGCTTCCAACGACCTCCCGCTGGTATCTCTCCTCCGCAAGAGTACGCTCTAGGTCCTTCGATTTTTCCTTCTCGCTCTGAAGGTTCATCTGGCATGTCTTAAGCTCGGATTCCAAATCACCGATTTTGATTTTATCGCCATCCTGCTCTTCCCTGAGGAAGGCAATTTCGTTCTGGCTGGATTCCTGCTGAACCGTCAATCGTTGGACCTTGTTATTGGCCTCGAACAGACTCTTCTCCAAGGACTCGATCTCCGTGTTGGCGTCATTCAACTCCTGCTGTACCGCTTTGTACTTTCGTAAGTTGTTCTGCGCATCCTCTTCAAGGCGGATGATACCCTCGCTCGCCGAGCGCATCTCCGCCTGCAGGGCCTTGAGGTTTTCTTGTTGGCTTCTCAAGTCAGCATCCAGACGCTGACATTCGTCGACTTTCTGGTCCAATTCGTCGCCCAAAGCATCGATTTCCTCCTGTGCCTCCGACTTTAGATCCTGGAGTGCGGCTTCGCGGTCCTCGGCAATTTGCAGAGCCTGGTCACGCTCTTGTTGAAGCACCTGGATCTCCTCTTCGGCCTGCTCGACATCGGCTTGATAAGCCTTGTCCAGCGCCTCCAACTCGCCGATACATTCCTCCAGTTGCGCCCGAACATTCTGATTCTCCAGTTTGAGAGTAGAGAGTTGGTCACGAAGCTCGCCGTTCTTGATCTCCAAGTTCTCACGTTCGGCATCACTGGCGCGGGATGCCCTCGTGCCGTCGCTCGCTCGTGAGGAGGACCTGACATGCGCTCGAGATGCGGAACGCTCAAAGATACTGTCGCCCGCAACAGATCGACCACTGTCCCGACGCTGGCCGAGTTTCAAGTCCTCAATCTCTTGGTAGAGCCGTTCCTTCTCCCGATTACGAGAAGTGAGCATCGAAGTCTGCGCACTCACTTCTCTACGCAGCTCTGCATTCTCCTGCTTCAACAATTCCAACTCGACAAGCGTACTGGCAGTAGAGCCGGGGACACCCAGCTTCCGCTCAAGTTCTCGATCTGAGCTGGTCGAGTGAGAGACAACAGATGACAGCCGGCCTCGGCGGCCAACTCGACCAGGGGTGTCATTGGAGGTGGCTTCGGTTTTCATGCGCAGGATCTCGTCTCGCAGTTTTCTGTTCTGCTCCTCTGCCTGTTCGCGGGCAGCGGTTTCGGCATCGAGCATGTCTTTCCACATATCCTATGTCGTAGTTAGCAAGAGAGTGATAAATAAAACCGTTGGAATCATTAGAAAAGGTTAAGGGACTTTTCTCACCCTTTCCTCCCTTGAGCCCACCTCTGAACCCACCACCGACCTCTCCCCTAGAGTCTTGACCATCTCGGCCAGCCTCCTTTTCTCGCTTTCTCGAACTAAGCTCTCGGACCGCAACCTCTCAATTTCGGTCTCGTATGTCTCTATCCTCTCCTTCAAATAGAATATCTCTTCCTCGGCAGCGATATTGCGGTCTTCATCGTCGGAGGCGGCAGGGTCATGGTTGACCATGGAATCTTTATCTGATGGCTGATCCCGGTCTTTGAGCTGCTTCTCCAGGTCACGAACCGTCCGTTTCAGCCCCTGGTTCTCCTTCTGCAGTTTCAGCTTATCGGACTTCAATTCAACATTTTCTGATATCATCTCCTTAATGCCCTCCTCCGACCGTTTGTTCAAGGCCTCGTTAAGAAAATGAATTCTCATCTTCAGGTCGAAATTCTCTTTTGAGAGGCGATCGATGGTGCTACTCTGCTCCTTTAGCGTCATGTTCTTGCCGCTCCGTCCAAATCCCGGCGTCGGTGCGCCTGCTCGCTTATCGGGGGTCAAGCCGGGTCCATAATTTTCACGGAACTGTCGTGAGAAAGATGAGGTCGCCGGAACTTGGATGTCTTTAACATGATCTATGACAACGGTATCGGGCGGGAACGTGGGATCGCGTGGTTTCGCTCTAGGGGTCTCGGGAGCCGGGTTTCCTGAATTGAGTTCCTTGCTCGAGGACTGGGGACGTGACTGTGGAGAAGGGTCTTCCTCATCAAGAGTATGCAGAACGCCATCGGTCACCCCGCTGAAGTTCCGCTTATCGAGGGGGCTTTCATCACTGTAACCCGATATCCCAGAAGCCATGCTCCCCAGGCTGATCGACCTGGAAAGATCCTTGTGCCTGACGCTTTGAGAGTTACCGGGCACGGCGCCTCCCGACTGCAGAGCATAATCAGCCCCCAATGTTGCGTCACTGGTCGTTGTGTCAGTAGTCGTACTGTTGACGGAAGAAGTAGAAAATCGGTGGATAGACTGGCGGCTCGTCAAGTATCGCGGTCGGGTCCGCTTACTCTCGGAAGCTGGAGTGCTGCTATCATCATCATTTTCATTGCCGTTATTGCTATCTCCAAAGGGCCCTAGTGGACCAGGCCATGCGGGGGACAAAGTTCGCTTACTCTTAGGAGTCGCGTCATCAATGTCTTCGTTCTGAACATTTAAATGGGACGGCCTCCCGGTTGGCTCATCAACTTCTCCGTCAGTCGATGTAGCGGAGATAAGACCTCTAGACTCTGTTCTTGCCGCCGCCGCCGCCGTGGGTGATGAGGCCGGTATTTCCAAAATGGACGTATTGCCTTCCCCTGACTCCGAAGGAAGAACAGGCGTGATATCTAGGTCCAAGGTTGTCTCGCCTTCCTCTCTCGCGTTTTCCGACTCTGAATAATCTTGATGTTGTTCTTGTTGTCCGTCTAGTTCTGCCACTCCATGCTCAACTGCTGGCGTGCGCATATCACCCTCCGTAACAGCGTCTTCTGGGGTCGCGTCTAGTATCCTGCTTTCTTCCTCCGCTGCTTCCAATTCTTCATCTTCAATATCGACCGTTTCCTCTAGCTGAGCCTCTTCCCTATCGATCGTCGTCGTCGTCGTCGCCAAGGCATCCTGATTGCCACCCATGGGTACTCCCACTAAATACGTATCATCCGCCCCGGTCGTGGGCAAACCATCGCCCCCGACCGGGGCAACCTCAATGGTCGAAGGTTCCGGTACGAAGCTTGACTCCATATCCATTAGTTTCCTTTGCATTTCCTTCTCTTCCACCAATGTCTGGTTGTTCTGGTGGTGCAAATCGTCGGTCTCGCTGGATATGAGGAGGCTGCTTTCTTCTCCTTCGACCGCTGCTTCCGCTCTCCCAATCACACTTTCGTCGCGATCCGTCGTTATCGGGTGGGGTGGGAGCGATGGAAGCGATGTAATGGATGCATCATGGTCTAGTTGTTGCTGCACTGCGGTCTCGCCAGCGTCGCCCTCACTATGCGGATCTCTTCCATTCATTTCTTTGGCGTCATCAGCGTCGTCGTTGTCGCTAATGTTATTCTCGTTTATGTTGTGGTTGTGGTGCTGGCCATCGGTGGTGGCTTCTCCGGTCGTGGTGGCAGCGCGAACGGCATCACCTGTGTTCTCTTTGTTTCCCCGCTCATCCCCGTCCATCGGCTCGTTGCGACTGCAGCCTTCTTCCACCCCTGCCTCCACTACCTCCTCTGCCTCCTCTGCCTCCTCTGCCTCCTCTGCCTCCTCTGCCTCTTCTGCCTCTTCTGCCTCCTCTACCTCTAGCTCTAGCTTTGGCTCTGGTTCTGGTTCTGGTTCTGCCCCTGGAGACGAGATATAATCGTCCGTATCGAAGCCACCGGGTACACGAAACCCTTGATCAGGAGGTAGCGGTAGTGATAGTGATGACTGCTCAACGTCAACGGAGGGATCGTGTGCAGCCGACGAGAGCGAAAACGACGGCGACTCCATTTAAAATTGTTATAATAATTAGTATGGAACGACACGGATCCTCCGTCTCCAGTAGTGAGGAGCTTTCCTCTGGCCTTTGTTTTCTCCACATCCAACGCTTGCCGCTTTTAAACTAAACTGTTTAGCGTTAAAGGTCCGCTTTCTTTTTGTGGGAGGAAATTACTCAACTTATAAGTTATTATTATTTATTAGTATGATAGAAACAAGTTCAGGTAGTAATAATATTAAATAGGTAATTGTTGGTTGAGGTAGAGGTGGCTTACCTAATGACGATTGTTTCATCAATTATATTTGCTTTGTTTGCTTTGATGTCAAGTCCCGTACACATGTATGTACATATGATATGATAGCAGCTTTTATTTATTATTACATGGACATCAGCATTATTATTATTCATAACTGACTATCATGTCCAGCTGGTTGCCAAGACCGGTGTACAACGCATACCTACCTAATAACTCTCCGACATTGATTGAATTGCAATTGGCGCGAAATCCTGATTCGTGCCCAACAAATTCATATTCTATATATGATATTCATTGTGGCCTGTTTGGTACTATGTAGTTTTGATACGGGCTAACACCAATATTTAGGAGCCAAATAAAGAAAGAAAAGAACAGTTAAACAATTGGTTCCTTGTCTATGGCCACGCACCAGAGATGATGGACCAACTCCAACCATCTACTGATGACACAACATGAAAGGTTCAAAAACCAGCTGAATGATCAGCACTTGGAGGTTCAACAAACATTTCAAACAGAGCATCAGGCTGGAACGATTCAGTCGCATTGATGTACTGAATTAAATTGGGATTGTACCGGAAACAAAGCACTAATGTGATATGATATTATTAATTTGTAACATAAAAGGTCATCGCAGCCGCTAAGATAGGCAGGAAAAAACACAGAAACCGACCACAAATGGAAAAGCAATGATGGGGATGTATCCATCCATCTGGCCCCTTCATCAATGTCGTCATAACATAAGTTATTAAAATGATATAATATGTTCAAGGTTTCTAGAAAGAAGAAAGGTGTACAACGGGAGGCAAGTTCTAGGCCAAGGGCGGAGAAAAGGAAAAGGAAAAAAGAAGTAGAAGTAGAGATAGAAGGTACGCTCTCCAAACAAATCTCCAAATGCTTGAGTCACCCAACGCCACATGGAGATACACAAACCATAATACTGCACCTCTAATAGCGCAGTAATAAATGGCGTTTCGTGCCTCACTGCATACCCAGCAATCCAAAAAGTCACATGGGGAAAAATATATAATAAAAAGGGGGGCTTAGTATAGACACATATGAAGCCCGAGATGGTTAGCTGGTTAGGCTAGGGGCATCGGCAGCCCCATTGGCACAGTCATCCGAGGGTCGGTCATTGTCGTCCTCTTGTCGAGAGGCGTAGATCTTCTCCTTTTGACCCTGGGCCGCTTGAAGGCAATCAATATATGTTCGAAACTTGACAATCTCTCGTAACAGATACGAAGACTTGCGCTCCCAGTTGGTCATGGCCTTGCAAGAATTCGGGTGCTTGGGTGAGAAGGCGAGAACCATGGCGGGTCGAAGCTCATTGTGCTTCTGTAGGTCTTCCTCCACGTTCTTCACGTAATTTTGCAGTGCCTTCAGCTGCCCCATCTCCGCGAGGTTGGAAGCCATCATGGTCTGCTGAGGCGGAGTCCAGTCGCTGATATGCAACCGATCAGCGGGCAGTTTTGCTCGAACGTTCTGCTGATCGAAGGAGCTCCGAATGGAGCTTTGAATACTCGGTCTGGGTGCTCCGGACGAGGATGGTGGCGATCGACTGTCGGCATAGATCAAGGCACCATTGATGACCGCGTCACTCCATCCATGCTCCATGTTGCTAATTCCGCCCATGAGGGGTTCCTTGGACAACCTGGCGCTCCAATAATTTGCGGTCGACAC
Source organism: Elaphomyces granulatus (assembly GCA_002240705.1). Taxonomy (NCBI): domain Eukaryota; kingdom Fungi; phylum Ascomycota; class Eurotiomycetes; order Eurotiales; family Elaphomycetaceae; genus Elaphomyces; species Elaphomyces granulatus. The sequence goes on from NPHW01002381.1 coordinate 11,794, forward strand.
GAACTCCTTCACAATTTCCGCCGTGCCAGCCTGGAACAGATGGACGGCGCCATTCGGTAGGCTGAGCGCCCAAACATGCGGCCGCGACTTGGAGTAACCGGGCGACGGGAGAGCACTTGCGATGGTCTGCCGGAGCAAAAACTTCCAGACTTCCTCGGCGTTCTCCATCCAATTCCCACCTCCCACCACAAGGCTAGTGTTCTGGCGTTGCTTCGCTTTCAATCGCATCGACCGAGTGGAGGCATTGAAAGAAAAGAGACGCATCCAGCCCCTCTGGATGACTGCAAAGCATTCATTCCAATTCCGGTCCTTTGCCCGTTTTTCAACCGAGTCGAGGTGGTGTTTGTGCTTCAGACTGCCCTCTTTGGCCCAAGGCGCCCCAGCCAATTCCAAACTCTCGTCTTCCAGAAAAGGGGTGCTCGGGGTGGCTTCTTCGAAGCTTGCCACTGAGTGGGCCGAGTCTTCACGGATGATGGCATGACTCAAGGCATTTGCAAACCCAATGGCTTGTTGATAATCTCCACGAGGGTATTCTGAGCTGAAGGAATCAACGGACATCGACGTCTGTGTTTTCCCCAAAGAGTACTTGCTCCAGGTACTAGAAGCAGACGGGCTCCAAACAGATGATTGATCGTCAAGGCTCGTGCGACTTGACCCAATATTCGAGGAAGGATATAGTCTTGCCCGTGATCGGGGTTTAGAAGTCCAGCGAGAGGTGGCAAATCGGATATCTGAAGACCGGCCACGAGGGAATATATCTGATCCGCACTTGCTCAGCGTGCTTGGAGTTCTCCGAAGAAGTCCACTGCCAGGGGGATTCAGCTGCTGAGCCCCTTCACCATCGACTTGGGAGCCATAAAGCGGCAGTCTTTGCTTCTGAATGGAATTGTAGAAGTCCTTCAGAACCGCTTCAATTAGGGCTTCCCATGCCTTGATCGTACCATTGAATGGCGTGCTAATCAAAGGTCCCGCGCTGCCAGAGGGCTGGCCAGAATCAGGCACGGTGGCTTTTCCACCGCCATCACCCTGGGATATTTTTTCTGGCGGCTGGGATGCCTTGCTCGAGGCATCTCTTTCCTCGCTGCCATGACTATGATCGCGAGAGTAGAAGGGTAAAGATCTAAGGGATGGACGGGCAAATTCAGGCGTACTGGCATGATTTTGTAACCTGCTGGAAGCCCTGATGGTCTCGAATCCATTCGGTGCCGCATCCGATGCTACTCGATGAATGGTAGGCATTGTATTACGGATAAACTGATTTCTCGTCATCTTCTGATCGATGTCCGCCAAGTGAAGATCCGTGTTGAGAAGAAGCAGCGAGTAGCATATCGTGTGAACGACATCTGTTGACAGTCAGCAGCCGAAGGTGGACTAGAATTCGACTGTAAAATCGAGAGTGTGTGAGAGAGGGAGAAAGAGAAGTGAACTGACCGACGGCCTTAAAACCATGGTTATGGTTGCACTCACACCACCGTGTCGAGAAGGCATCTAGGACCCTGTCGACTTGCTGTGTTTCGCCTTTGAGGGTAATCTTCGTACATAGAATCCGCAGGGCAGCCAGAATATCCATGTTCATCCAGTTGAAGAGCTCCATGTACGCTTTTCGAATCATGGCGCGGCCGAGACCACCCAGCCAAGCGGCAGCGGGTTCATGGCCGACCACTTCCTCTTGGCTGTTAAAGATTCTGCGGGCTTGTTCTCGATCCACCGTGCTGGGCTCATCTTCAGTTCTACAGGCCTCCAGGGAAGGGTCGAGTCCCGTGGCTTCGGCCCCGGCCGCGTTCAGGGGCGATCGCGGCTCATCTCTCGGAGTGAGGGGAGCTTCGGTCAAAGGCGTGTTCGACGCGGTATGATAATGAGACATATCAGAATTAGAACCTCGTGGGGATTCGGCGCTGTCTTCGATTTGAAGTGAGAGTCTGGAAACATCTAGCTGTTCCTCTGTAGAGCCAAGTTCAAACCGTCCTTTGCCATCACGCATCACTCGAGGCCGCAACGACAGGCGATCCTTGGACGATCGGCCGGTGACGGTAGCTCCGCCAGCCTGATTCTCAGCCAGCTTCATGGCTTTCTCACTCCCCTGCGAGGTTGGTGGCGCCGAATCGGGCAATTTATGGTCCGTAGGGGATTGATACCCATCCGATGCGTTTGGTGGATGTTGACCGGGGCTCGTCTTCGGTCGGCGAGACTTGTCACGAGAAGAACCGGCTTTCTGATTCGGTTGGTGGCTCACACCCTCGTTGCTACTACTATCGGCGAGAAAGGAACTATCTGGACCAGAGGGGATGTTCAGATGCAGACCAAATTTCGACCTAAACGAGTCATTCTGGACGGACGAGGCGTCCCTTGCCGGTTCTTGGACGACCCGAGTCGAGTATTCCTGAGACGAGGACGGTTCATCCGCCAGGCTTCGTGAGAAGGCTGAAAGTTCATTCTCAACCGTTGCCATCCTTCTGGAGCTCATAGTATGATCCGGATACTCTTTCGAATCATAATACTGAGGGGAGACAGGATCCGCCAGGAAAGGGTCCATGACGATGCGAAGACTGCTGACCGGGCTTGATTCGACCTTCATTGGATCCGGGGGTCTCACTCCGCTGAATGAAAGGGGAGGAACGTGCTCGGCAATTGACTTCTTCCGCCGACGGAAGAAGGAAGGCTTCTTGGCCACTGATGGTGAGGGTACCTCCTGGTTCAAATGACTGTTGGCGACGCCATGTGATTTGGTAGTGGGCTTCTTGCCCCGGGTGGCTGCATCCCCCTCCTGCGCCTGAGACAGGTCCGCTTGATGTTCGCCGGTGTGGGCATCCGATAGTCCCGGAGAGGAAGGTTTCGATGAGCCAAACACCCGGCGGAAGAAACCAGGACGCTCCCTGCTGCTAGGCGGGGGATCCGCCATTGGCACCGGTGGCTTATTGAATGATATCGTCGGACTTGGGGCGGATGGATCGACGGCATAGGGCGGTTGGGGATGTTGTTGGTGCTGGTGCTGGTGTTGAGTTGGCGGTGGTGGCGGTGGATGTGATGGAGGAAGCTCTCGAACGTTCTCCCGAAAGGCTTTGTAGTCATTCTCGCGGCTCTTGATCGTTGCGGTCCCGAGAGTTTCGGCACGGGCCTTTGACGTTAGGGCACTCCTCGCGGATCGGTTACTGTTTTTCCGTGACAAGGCTGGTGTCCGCGGCGGTGGGTATCTTGACACCCCGGAATGCTCCGTGAGGAGCGGCGTGGTATAGCCTCTCCGTGGACCGGCGGGAACGGTAGGCGTGGGAGCGGCATCGATGTCGTCGGGTAACGGGTCATGACTGGTCACGTTCTCGGAGAGCAAGATCGACCTCGAACCGTAGTCGAAGCTGGCGGACCTCCGCGCTCCATAGCTGGTTCGTCTGGCCGCCATTGTCTGGCTCAGGTCCACACTGGAACCACTGCCCTTGCTCCCTTGCCTCGCAAACGGTGGATGGCTCTCCTGGGAGTCCTCCCGGGGGCCTGGCACTCGTTGCGAATCATAAACCCGGCCGCGGATGCTCATGCCGTCTCGGCTGCGGGCGTTGAAGGACGGTGGGAGATTATTGCTTCGATGGCGTGGCGGTGATTGACTGGAATAGCAACCGCCGGTCTCTTCCGGATGGAAGTCCACCTCGGAGGAAAGCGAGGAGGAATAGGTATGGCCTCGTTGACGTTCTCGCCGAATAGAATACCGTCTGCTTCCGAGATAGTGGCGGTCTGAGTCCGGAGAGCCAAAAAAATACGAGTCGGCAAACAAGGGAGAACCGGAGATGGCGAATTGATCGAGCGAGAGGAGCATATTATCAACGACGGAGGTACGGGTCACATGCTTGGGGGATAAGGATAAATCGTGCGGATCGAGTTCATCTCCGGACTCCTGGCCCCTGCCGCTATCCACGGGCGTGATGTCCTCTAGAAAGGTCTCTCGCGGGGGCGGACGCACCGTCAACCCTGGCTGTTGGAGCCGATACCTTGCACTCTGGGAAGGGGGCGTTCGCGGAGACGAGTAGCTGTCATACCGATCATACGGCGACGACATCTTTGCGTTCGATGAAGGTGCGGACCGGTTGGTGGAAGGTCGAGGGCCCATTGTCAGGTCTGGATGGTCGCGTCAGATTCTCTCTATAAGTTTCCCGTCCAGATGGACGATGCCGCCATTCAGGGGGGGCAGAGGCGTTTGACGGGAGGATCTGGCCCCGTCGTTGACAGCTGGTGGACAATCCACACCTGGCTGATCTACTGTTGGCGCGGAATCAGTGACGCTTCGGGGGGTGTTTTTTTTTTTTTTTGTTTCCCTTTGGGTGCTTCTGCTGCTCGAAAGATTCACCAGACACACGGTGAAGATGCGGGCTGCTGCATTGATATTATCACTCAATCCTGGTAGGAGCCGTTGCGCTCTGTCTGGATGCCACCGTTTCTGCGGGCCAACGAGATGGGGGTGCAAAAGCTGCAGAGCGCCGTTCACTTGTGACTGGTTGGGACCAGAAATTGGTTGCAGATGCTAGATGGCGGAGGAGCCACGCTGGTGGTAGATCCCTCCACGAGGGAATGGGGTCGGAACTGTCGTGTCCAGGTCTATGATGATGGTAATGATAATTGTGATGACGAATTAATGAATGAATGAATTATTGATGTGGATGACGATAACTTTTCTTCTAGACCGCCAAACGAGTCAATGTGAAACCAGATGTGTGGCCGGCCTGTTTCGGGTTGGCGGTGGACGACGTTCTTATTTACTTCTCGTTGGTTGGTGCCTCCCCGTTAGGAAGCCACCATTGTGGCGCACCATTTGAGGATATAATCTGGTAGAGGATAGTAAATACTCTTCTCTTCTCTGAGGGGAGATGCTGGATGAATTGATAAGAAGGGGTAAAAACAAGGAGAAGAAGAGAGAGAAAAAAAAGAAAAAAGAAAGTCCAAGGTGCAGTGCAGACAAGACAGATTTGCAGACTGCAGACCAGACAAAAGAGACAAAAGAGACAAAAGTCGTCAGGGGGGGAAAAAAAATATCACTTTATTTGATTGGTCGACTAATTAAGAAATGGGCTCGTTTTCGAACTTTAACCAAGGTAACCAAAAAAACCTCCTTGACCGCCCAGCCCGAATGAGGCAAAGTTCCAGGGGTTTGCCCCTGGCTCTTCCCCTCTTTCTCCTCTTCTATCCTATTATGTATCATAGATAGATCCCCCCCATCCCCATATATACCCCCACACTGGACAACACATCGGGCAAGAAGTTATCTAGAACAGGTTCCAGATCCCAAAGGTTTATAAAAAAGAAAGGGTCAACCACTGAACCCTTCGAGAATCCGACAAACCATTCCAGAAGTAGAATATGAATTAGTTCGTTCCCGAATCACTCTAACTAACCGACTACGGAACGAACGAGTACCTACTCTACATACTACTAACGATAATAATAATACCTAGGTAATGATGTATCATATGAAGAAGTTCGATGTCATGGATGTACCCCGTAATGCGACATGATGACAAAAAAGAATGACAGGGAGGACGTTGATACATATCAGGGACCAGAAGAAAGAACACAGAATGGAATGATGATGAAATCATTTGAAATCATATAACTAATAACTAGGTATGATATCAATTCGCGCACAGGATGCATCCGCTGAAGCAGCTGTTTCAGATGAAATACGAAGTCCCCGGATGGATACCAATATCTCTCACCGACATCATATTATTATTATTATTATTACATATCATATCATACTCTATGATCTATCATACCTATCATACTATCATGTCTTGCGGATCGATCCGGAGCACGTGGTGCTTTTCTTATATTGTACGTATACATATGTAAATGGCCTTACAGGCCACGCGAACCCGGACGTTAAATAGAAACACACACACACCTGGTATGTACGTAACTATGCAATATAAAGTATGTACATCCAAGGTGCTGCTTGATAATATGTAATTTGATTCGGTACCGAGGGTAGAAGTTTCTACAGTGCGAGAAAGAAAGCAACCTTTCTGTCGATTATTGAGGAAAATCTAATCTTATTGGAGGTAATAATTAAAAAAAGACCCTTGTTTCTAAATAAGTAGGTATGATATTTGTATACTAGTACTATCTAGGTACTTGTATGTAACTACTCTAATTGGGCGGGGTAACTATCAACACGAGAGACTCCACTACTTTAATTACTTCAGATGATGATGATGATACACTCCAGAAAGCTCCTATCATACGCTCGTGCAATGGATTGGAGTCCACCAAATAATGATACATACCTATGTACTATCATTTCATTCATTCATCCATATCAATAATTTAAAATAAAATATACTAGTAAAACAATAATAGTCAGTGCGATTTTACCTACATATATATATAATAGTATATAGGACAACCGTTTACGGCCCATTGTTGAATAAGATTGACACCGACGGGACTCTTGATTACAATTTACGCGTATCATATCATACGAAGTATGGTATGTAGTAACCGGCCTATGTGGGTAGGGGCGGCTATTATATGACGCATGGGATTCTTTTGGATGCAATCTGGTTTAACTAGTACTTTATGATAACAGTCTACAGCATCACTGTGAGCTTGTGGGCATGGCGTCTATAATAGAAGCAGATTGCAGTCAACCTTGTCTAATTAATTACCAACTTATGTATAGGATCCCTTTGGTCTTTTCTTCTTCTTTTCTTCCTTCTGTTGGATGGAAGAAGTCTGGTATTCTCATGGGTGCCAGACGGCACGACTAAATACAGGAGGCTGACTAAGGATAGGGTGAGGCGCCCTAAAGGGAATGGGAAGGATCCCATCCAACATCTTCCCATCATATCTCAAGGCTGTCTCAAGTGTATTACAAAACAAATATCAACAATAATTCGCGCACACGCCTCACGAACCATCTCCCCGGAAGGGATTCTCACAATGAATAACTAAAGTGAGCAATTCCTTGATCCAAGGTCGCCGGATAGTCAGGGACGAAACGTCGGTCGATGATTTGGGCTACTGTGACCTTTGATCGCCCAGGTTCAAATCATTCTTCGAGATAATTGCAGCAATAGAGATTCCGAGAGATTTATACCTTGGAAAATATTAGATTCCAACCTTGAGGAAGATGAACCCGTCCACGAGGACTCTGAGGTGTCGCTCTTTGTGTGTAAATCTGTAGACCTTCCCGACCACAAGCATGCGTGTCTGGGGGGCCAGGTACGGGAACTTCGCCCAACGTTTACCGTTTTTCAGGTAGGCTCGGATGGTGAATTGGGACTGAGCCCTGGAACCTGTGGTATAGGTTACGACACGGAGAATATAGTGCATTAGAGTGGTGCCGCGGTTCATGGCACCGCTGGAATAGATGACGGTGCCTTGAAAGGAAAGGGAGGGAGCAGCTTGTCTGGGGTAGCGCTTGTGGTAATTAGTTGTTTTTCCAAGGTGGCTATGATAGGTCAGAGCGAGTCGGAAGACGAATTCGCAGAGTAGGGGAGCTCACCAGTCGGCAGCAAACGCATTGATGACGAGCGAGGCACCGATAAGGGTTTGGCATAAGGTAGGTGAGTGGGGAATCTCTTTTAATCGCGTGTTCATTCATGCTGACTTGCTCCCTCGGCTTTTTATACCACTCCTCGGTGCCTTCGAGATAACCAAAGCATGTCTGCGCGTAGTTAGAAGAAACTGCTTTTTGGTAAAGGTCCACCAACAGTGAGCTAGATATTTTCGGTGCGTATTTTATCTTTTCAGGCAATTTTCGAACTGTGCCGCTGCTTCGCCGTAACTTGTCGGGGGCCAATGTGTGAAAGTCATCCCACTTTTCCCACAAAAGCATCCGTCGCTCTGCCTCTCTCCGCGTACATATGAGAGCCATGACTGTTTTAGTCGTGTAAGTATCGGTTGACGACAAGTTGGCCGCAACCCGGTCTACAGAAGGATCATGTTAGCGTCGAGTAAGAAGGATTTTAGAATAACTATAACAATCAGATACTATCGAATGGGTGTCCAGTCGTTCCTTCGGCCTTCGAGAAGAACGCGTAAACTCGCTTCTGATTCCGTGGGATATTTCGTTCCCGACAAAATGCTTCCGCTTGCCTTGCAAGTTGACATCCACTCCTTCACGTAAGACAAAGAAATTCAATTTGACAAGTTCTCCGGTCGCCATGACAACGAGGTTCGTTGGTGTGCCGGACAGCAAAGGTCGGGAATGTGGTGGCCAGATCCACGACATCTCCAGCAGCGTCCCTAACGGACCATGGTGGCTTTTTCGTCGGGGTCTATCCTCCCAGGTTTCTGAACTGGGTCATACCACACGCCAAACCACGAGATAGTTGACTCTAGTCCTGAACCCTATTACGAAAATAGTGGTATGCGGAAGTTTCATTCGTTGTCGCTTTACCCCTTGGTCTCTTCATGTTCTCCGGGCGCTGTGTTTCCGCCTATTTCCTCCAGCGCCGCCCTCTCCGGAGTTTCAACTCTCCAGCGTATATTGCAATTTTTGCTATACTCTGATGGCTGGTCACTATGATCAGGCCAGGATGTTTTGAAATTCCATGACCGGAGAAATGCGTATATCACAGTATGTTGGAGCAAATTCAATTGTTTATGTGAATGCTCTAGGTTAGGACTATAAGCACAAGCCTTGAATAGCCATGATATACTACATTTAGAGTTAGCGCATCAGTCACATCTAGAAGTTGGACAATAGATTTGCTCCGGACACTTGCACGCTCGCTGGCCAGCGCTAGCAGTTGTTCATTTTCACCCCCTAAGATGCGGCCAGTGACAAAGACCGGTGTCTGAGCAGCTAGTAGCACGGGGAGTTCAACCAGCCAACATCACCCGTTCTCGTGGGCAGCGCTTTCCGGACAGTGTATGATGTACATATCTTTGTAAAATAAATGCATGACCACACGACCACCGTCCCAGTAAATGGCCGGGATCACCGCAAGCTTGCCCAGTTTGGAAATTGTTGGCCGCGCCCGGTGCTGTCAATTTAGGCATGAATCATAGCGTTAATAATATCGTTGGGTAGCATTTTTACGGCCCGCATTCCCAACCGTAAGCCTTCAACAATTCGTTATAGACGATGTAGGACGAACTGGGGAAAGTTCTGAGATCATTGAAGTCATCCAAGTCCGTACGGAGACCGCCTTTCACCGTGTCACGTTCATTGTTATTGTTATTATTAGCAATCTTTCTCAGGGAACTTGATATTTGATGCATACAGAAAGTGGGCTATAAGTCGAGCCGCTTCGGCCTCATCTGTTAAAAAAATACGCCAATCAGGATAGTCTAGCCAAGGCGCTAAACTAGTTACAATCAGAAGCGATCAAATAATAAGATTGGAACTACATATTAGTTACACTTCCTTTCAAGGCATATCATTGCAAATGGACTATAAGGCCCGAGATTCCTTCATGCGCAGTTATGCCAATGCCGTCTCTTTGTCTCCTGATCCTCATGCGATTCGCGAACAAAATCCCCATGCATATGCAGGCGGCATGATTGAGTTCAACATAACTTCCCCATAACTGATACCAAGTTAAGTTGCGCGTGTGATCAGCTTCAATGCTTGCTGAATGGTGGGTTTCTCAATAGGCTTTTAGGATATAATTGCAACTCCAAGATATTGGATGATTTTGACGAGGCTGTGAGAAATCCTGAAGGTTGAAAGGCATCTCGGAGGGAGAAGTTGCATTCCTTTTTATCTTAGTCACCACGAACTATATGCCAAGAACAACAGTGATGTATACAGAAGAGGTTCTTCTGATGATCCTGAATGGTGGGTTTCTCAATAGCCTTTTAGGGCATGATTGCAACTCCAAAATAGCAAAAGGGTTTGACGAGGCTATGAGAAACCCCGAAGGCTGAAAGAAGGACAGCTCAGATGGAGAAGTCGCATTCCTTTTTATTTTAGTCGACACAAACAACGGACAACAGTGACGTATACAGATTTTGATCTCCTAATCCTCATGTGAACAAAGACTGGGGGCGGTGTTGCGACATATGGAGCTCGTTCAGCTCCCCGCGGCGGTCTCGCCCACCTTCTGGTCGAGTTCAAAGATTTGCGTGTGTGATCAGCTTCAACGTTCACTGGATGGTGGATTTCTCAACAGACTTCTCAGATGGATTGCAAGTCCCAAAATAGAAAAAAGATATTCGACGAGGCTGTCTAAAAATGTATTTCGGAGGGGAAAGTCGCATTCCTTTTATCTTATTAGTCGCCACGAATGATCATGCCACATCCGCAGGGGATCGTGTTCGTCCCTCGGCATCACCACGACCATTCCCAAGACGCTAGAGCAAAGCCTCTCGGCGCTCGAAGCCAACGACCCTGCGGAAGAGGGTTTGTTTTTTTCTTATTTGTCTATATAAAAGGGCTAGTCTCTCTCGTCATACTTTGCTATCGAGAGCAGCAACCAAGATAGTTTTTGCAATCAAGCCTTCTCTCTCCCACAATCTGAGCTGCCTTCCTCTCCATTCCCATCAGCCGGGTCTGAATCTGTGAAGAACAAGGGAAAGGACGGCGAAGAAAGAAAGAAAGAATATCGCGATGTCTTACAACTACCAGTTCCAACTAGACGGGACCCTATTCCAACTCCTCGACGCCCTCGACACCCTCGATACCTTCGACGGCAACTCTCAGTCCGACGTCTGCGTCCTTCAATTCGAATAAAGCTGAAAACCCACATCTTTTTTATTTTATCTTTTACCTAAGATTAGGGCGGTGGTTGATTTTATGTTCTGCACGACAGCTAGGTATGTTGAATTGGGATTGATTTTTAGATTGAACAAAATTCCGCTGAAGTAACTATACTTATTAACATTTGTTTGCTTCCAATTTTATAACAGAAAACAGGTTTATCACTTGGACCTCTTTCTTCACTTGAAGCTCATGGCAATATTGCCCATGCAATTAACGCACCAATTTCCCAGACAGCATTTGCAGGCTGTTGAATTCTTGATGCTCCGTTATGTGTTGCCAAGGATGGACTTGCTGAGCTTGCGCCTGTTGAGGTTGCGCCTGCTGCGCCTGCTGAGAACCCGGCTCCCGAAGTCTGAACGGCAATGTTTTCAACAACGGTTGTCGCTGCAGTGTTTGATACAGCTATTGATTCCACAAGAACTGAGGTAGCTGCTCCTTGACCGGTCGTGGGGCGGGGATATGGTCCGCGATAAAGGTTTCCTTTTCTGCCATCCGCCAATTGATAATCACCAGTGGACGTGTTCCCAGTGGTCCCCGCAGCAGTGATAAAGTTGTGAGTCCTACGTTTTGTGTCAATGAGACGATCTGAAAAAAAGTGATGGTGACAGGTGAATAATGGACGTACGATTTGTCGTAACAGAGAAGACTGCTCTTTATAGAGTAGCATTGAAAACCACTCGCACCTAAAACGAATACCATTCACATTAGCTCTTCTAGCATTGGAATAACTTACCCTCTGCTGGACAAGAATCATGTAATCGACTCACAGGTAAAATCTCTTTTTACAAAGCCGACCAAAAAAGCTTCCACTTCCAACAGCAAGGCGGCGCTGACTACAATTCCGATAATACTGGGATCGGTATCGACGGTCGTGGCATCTCCTGAATTACAGGATTGATCACTCGCCTGAAATTCTTTAGAGTTAGCTTTAGTCGGATTCCAGAAGCGGGCAGTATGATAGTAGAATAGGGGTAGCATGCATATTCTTACCACAGAAGTGACGATGGCCAAGATAAATAGGACGACAAGACTGATCGATCGCATTTTGTGCAGTTGACGATGAAGGGAATCCCAAAGTACTGTCTGGTCTAGCCTTAGAAACTATTGATTGGATTCAAGAGGGGAGGGCTAGTTTTTTATTCATAAGATACATATCATATGTACGAAATATTTTTTACCCCAATATGTAACTTGAGCCTCAGATCGTCCTTAACTACATGTAGTTCGGGTTTTTTTTAGATGCATTCGAATTGTCGAACCCCTATCATATCAAATCGCCAGATTCCTAACTAAACAAGCTTGCAGCTGCGACCAAAAACTAGAAGAAGCAAACCGTTTGGGATAAAAAAAAGGAGAGAGGGATGAGAGACACGGGAGACATATATAGTCTGTATAGTCCGGGTCGAAGCCTTTTGATATACGATCATAGTCCCTTGGGGATAACTTAAAAGTACATGTAAGGGAAGGGGATTAAATTAGTGATGTCTCAGTTGAACAGGTTTATTATGATAGCTTGAGAAATCCTTCGCTGTTTATTAGCTCGGCATTTTTTCCCCTGACTGAAGACCCCTAAAAGCTAACAGCAATCTGGTTGCAAGTGTTACCGATGTTAGTATCATATGATAGGACGAAAAGAGTTACCCCTTTTTCCCTGGATTGTGGCGCAGGGAAATGTGAGCCTTAGGGCCTTAACTATCAGGATGTACCCGAAACCCTACATGAACAGTACATCATACATACCTCAATCTTCGAAGATAACGACATCCTCTTCTTACCCCAGTAAACTCAGACAAGTCCTCTCCGTTACTTGCACCTTTGGTCCTTCGCTCATTTGCCCATCATGGTGAACGGTGGCGGTTCCTCCAACCCTCCCAATCCCCAAGGCTCTCGTGCTACAAGGTCACCGGCTCATGGTGGTTGAGTCACTACATCTTCTCACAGAGCTCGTGATGGTCAATCTGGACTTGATCCTCAACTGCCTGGTTCTGAGATAACTGGCAACGCTCTGCAGGCTTCCGCCTCGCAGTCCGGCACCACTACTGGATGGCAATTGGCCTGGCAATCAACCTGCAGGTTTCGCTGGCCGACATCTTTGATTATACCAACGTACACCTCTAGACATCATGTGACAAGAGCAATCAGCCTGCCCATCACCGTCGCTCATCCGATGTGTCGATTATGGCAAAGGATCTTGAGTTCAAAGATCTGCTCAACAAGGACAAGCGTCAAGCTCTCCGCAAGGCTCTCGAAGAGGGGAAGCGTATTCCCCGTGGAAAGAAAGATGAGATTGAATTGCGCAGCGACCCGCCAAGCGAGCAGGAGCTGGATGTTTACCTGGAACCATTTTCTGACGCACGTAAAGATCAATGCACACGAACTTATTGATCTCTTCACCGGCGGCACGCTTGATCAAGGCAGCTCAGATTTCAAGAAGCTCCGAGCGAAAGTTATGGACAATAGTCGCAGCTACAAATATACTGTTCTCAAGGCTTTTGTGGTGAGTGCCCGCTGGTTCTTCTACATTATGTAACTCCATATCCAAATTTCAAAGGGCATGATTGATCAAATGAGAGTTGGGGCCTTGCCGATCTTGCTGAGTCTGTCTTCCTCCTCTACCTTGAAAAATCTTTCAACGCCCAGAACTTCTTCCTCTGCTTCAATTACGTGAAGGACTACCTTGACTTCGAATGCACCTCTGACCGTGGTCGATATGATCGTGTTTCTGCCACCATCTTCCGTTGGATTAAGGCCAATAAGAGCTAGGATGTAGGTAAGAACAAGGTCATGCTGGCATATGATATGTGGGCTCTGAATCCTATGCATACTATCGAATCTATGCCTGGCAAAGATCGTCGTGGATACTCGGACCGGCGCTCGAAGCCTCTTAACGAGTTTGATGAGGTGAGGATGGTGGTCTGCAGCAGGAAGTCGACTTCCGCCGTGAGCTGGCTAAACGCCGTCGGAGGCGCGAGCGTGAAGAGCTCGAAGCCATCCTTGGAGACGATGCTACGTTCGACGCTCCTGTGCGTTCTACGCTCCCGCTTTTTGACTCCCCGGGCATCGTAGCTGGAACTCTCGTTTCAGCCACCTCATCCATCGCCATTGGCCCTGACGGCTTTATTATGTTCATAGGTCCTCTAGGTAGCACATATGCATTATAACGGCGTTCTTGATTAATAGCATTGTTATGGTGGTTTTAGTGATGATCTTGATGGTGTTCTCGGTGGAATTTTTAATTTGGTTTCAGTGATCGGTTCCAATGGCCGTGATAAACATGGATCTAATGGTGGCCCACCAAATCCATTTCCATCTCGCATATACTGAAGAATATTGATGTCATACGCTCGATTATCTGAATGGAAGAGATTTTTCAATAGGGCCTTTAGTTACAGCGTGGTTGTTCTTTGGGCAGCACTGACTTAGACCAGATATATGGCTGTACGAAGTCATATTGACTATCACAATGTTGTTCTTTTCTTTTCTTTGCTCTTCTTTCTATGCATTCCTCTAGTATGTATAGACTGTAGAGATCCCTAGCTAGCTCATATTTACATATTGTTCTGACCTATCACCCTCTTCAATAACAAGTTAAACCATTGAAGCGTCACGAGGGCAAGCCCCCTTCCACATATCTCAGGATCACACACGTGTCGCCTTCCGTTGATGGCAATAATACCCCAGTGTCAATCATATGCCTTGACGACACCTTGTCTTGCCACAAAGCATATTGGTAGAAGTAGAGCCATGCCAAACAAATCTTCCAATGGGTGGACCGAAGAGGATGACAACGGCCACGACAACAAGCCTGAGAACAGTCCCGGGCCTGATACCAATCGCGAGCATCCAAAGCCTGGTAATAACCGCGGTGGTCGTACCTCAATTTCGAACAATTCCGTTTGTGACAATCATCCAGGAGGGGCAAGGTGGCGCTTTCGTGGGATCCCGACGCATCTCCGGCAGAGAAGGAGATTATTATTGAGGCTGCGAGGAAGGCAACCGATTATAACCCAGACAACTCTGATAAGATTCCGAGTATGGTGCAGATGATAGGGCAGGGATTCTGTGAGGACCTAAGCCCAACTCATATATTATTATATAGCTCCCCCTGACAGACTCCGATAAGATTTCCGGGTATGGTTCAGATGATGGAGCGAACGATGACTCCAATGAGATTTACGGGTACATACTCTATGGGGCGGACTATACTGTACTCTAATGATGGAATTTTATGCAACGAATATCATAATACATATCCCTTTGATTGTGCTCGCTTATTTGATTCGAGTATTCTAATTGGTACCTAGTCTTAGGCACTTAGTGTTAATTACTAATTAGTTATACATATCGTCTATATGGAGGAGAATATCAATGCATAGGGGCATACTTTAATGGTCCTAATATATATGTGTAGTGTGGGATATATTCAAATTACTAGGGGTAGTCAGCGGGAG
>NPHW01002382.1:0-14361 GCA_002240705.1 Elaphomyces granulatus
CATTCTCGTGGGTCATTCATGCTGTTTGCATTCATCTGAGAAAGAAGTCGGAGCAAGAACCTGCTACTGCGAGAGTGTCAACCTCGCTATAGCCAGAACGGGAGCAGTGTGCAGGAACAGCCTGTCATCTCAACCGGGACATTCTTTCCTATTGCCTCTGAAGTTGCCACAACGGTGACAATTTTTGTGGACTCTTTCCATGATTAGCTTATGCACGAGGTTCGGAATGAGCAGTGAGAACCTACCACAAAGAGACCTAGCTATGGGAGGAGTGTGCAGGAACAGCCCGTCATCTCATGTTGACAACTAGGTCACTCTTTCCTATTGCCTCGGAACAAGCTTGCCATAACAGTGACAACTTCTGTGGACTCTTTCCGTGATTAGCTAACGCATGAGGTCCTGCCCGGCTTGGTGAGAGGCATGCTAGTAATGAGCAGTGAGTGCCTGTCACTGTCCCATTGGAAGCGTGGGAAATCGCTACTCGCTGCTACCACTGTCCTTTCCGTAGGAATGTAGACCAGACTCAATAAGGGAGGATGCTACCGGAATTTGAGAGAGGGAAAGAGAAGAGCTGCGCGGTAATCGGTAGAGTGGGTCTGCAGGAAGGGAGTAGATGGAATCCTAGGCACACGAAAGCCTGTGGTCGAGTTAGCATTTATGCCGGCAGGTGTTAGAAGTGAGAACTTACCACTGCAGCAGCATAGCCAGTGGGAGCAATGATGCAGGAAAGTCATGTTAATGGGCAGGGGGGATTGAGTTGTGTTCCTGTCGTGGGAGTAGAGGTAGAGAAATCAAAACTATCATCATATATACGGATGCATGTGTACAGCTGGAGCTGCAGAGCAGAGCCACGAGAAGCTGAGCAATGAGAAAGCCAGAGTTTGCATTTAGCATTTATGCAAGAAGGTCCAGTCTTTTCCATTATCGCCTTGCGTGTCATCCTGGTTCAATATATATATACTTCAGAAGGATTGAACAATCTGCTAGCTGGTATACGTAAGGACCCGATTAGGCAGAAATCAGTCACCCTCTCCTTGCCATTAGAGAGTTTTGGAAAGCACAGCATGGGGATTAGGAGTAAAGAGTCTGAGGGATTGAGCAGTAAGAACCTACACTGCAAGATAGGATCCGGAGTTGTGGGAAAGAAGAGTTAGAGAAGAGTCTCAGAGACGCGGAAGAAATGTAAACAAAACAAAAGGTCCGAAGCGGCGGAGGGTGGCAAAATCACCGGGCGGGCCATCACAATATATTAATTAATTATATTATATCGATTACTGCCAGGCCTGGGACGTGGATCTGAAGGGATATTTCTTTCGATAGGAAGAGGGCAAGAGGACCCTTATTGTAAGTTTCCTCAGTTGCATCCAGACAAAAAGCATGAGAAGGCAGGGAAAGGCAGGGAAGAAGCAGTTTCAAGCCTGAGGCCTGAAAGCGGGTGGCACATTAGTGTACATATCATAAAGTGTTTTATGTATGGAAATTACTAGGTAACTATACACTATACGTATGTATATATTCATGAATTGATGATTCACAAAATACATTAATTAAAATAAAATAAAAACAAGATAAGAATTCACCATGTATCACAGGGATAGCCATCGATCAGCTGGTCGATGTGATCGACATCGATTGACCATCGACTATCGATCAATCAACGATCAATCAGCTCTAGGCCTGCTTCCCAATAGCCACCACCTAGCCTACCAGCAAGCCAGAGAAGGAGTCTAGGCAGACAAGTACAACAGCCTGTTACTGTTCGACAAGGCAAACTGGCATAGTATTTGTCTGAACCATCCGTCACCAATATAACATTTCAAAAATGGCCCTATTGCTCGGTGGAGAGACTTTGGTGTTGGCTGTTTTCCTCGTCTCGGTCGACTTTCTGACAATTGCCTCATCTTCAGCCGAAACAGAAAGGGATTTTAGTAGCGTTGGAAGAATAATCACTTCATTACGCAGTCGCCTCAGACGATCTTGTGTCGTGAGAGCCCAGTGCCTTCGATCTTAGGGCAAGGGGGCAAGGTCGGTCTATACAAACCATCTATCCAGTTCGACTTGCTTAGCGAGAACTGGAGAGATGTAGTTGCTACGTTAGCTCGAGAGGACTAGCCTTAGACCTCAGATCCTATCATAGTCAGATTACGAAAATTCAAAAGACACAAATTGAAAAAGTTTTATCTCTGTCCCCAGCTGTCCAGCAGGCCGTTTAGAGCCTATGTTGCTGCAATTGCTGCATTAGCCACAAAATAATACTGATCGATGTCGATCAATCATCGATCAATAGATCAGGCCCGTTGGTCGATCGATGATTGGTCGAATAAGCCGTTGATCGATCGATGGATGATCGATGAGGCTTTGAAACGCATCGATCGATCGAGCTGATCGATGGCTATCCCTGACATTGTATCATGCCATTAAAAACTGCAATATTTAGAAAGGCCAATACTTTATGGCACATCTATATATCAGGATGGTAAAAGTTCCCTGGAAAAAATCAGAAGAAAAAAAAAAAAAAAAACATTACTCCACGGCCGAATTTACAACTCTAGAATCTGTTAATCATTGCCCATAAATATCAATATCAGGATGCCCAAAACTTACTTATAATCAAATAGATTAATGTCTGTAATGATAAACTTCACCCCCCCCTCATTGATAAGGCCGATGAGTGACCGTATCTGTTCAACCTCAATCCAGCAATGGTCCCCCACACGCCCATAGCTGCAAGTCCGCTTGGCATGGTCGACATCAATCTGCTCGAGTGTCTTGATCCATGCAAGCTTCCGTAGCCGCTGCGAGGTGTCCACAGCTTCGATGAAGCATTTGACCATACCAAATGCCATCCGAGAGTCTTCAGCCCGAGAATAACATATTCTCGAGTTGCATCGTGTGATATCAGCACGGCGCTGCGATCTAGCAGAGCCAATGGTGAGATCATCGCGAATCTGAACTCTCTTGTAGAATTGAACGCTGGTGATCTCCATGGATTGTTGGGCCAATCCAAGGTGCTGCTGTGAGGAGAGGGTAGCAACATACCTACTTACGAGAATTGGGTATGTTCCGGGCGGCGGAGCAGGTGCCGAACAGAGGAACCGAACATGGTTCAGATATTCTGTGTTCACCAACCCATTGGCGACGCTAGTATTCATCTGCGACTTTGATCTAGCCTTGGGTTTAAGGATCCCACAGAATCTCTCCATGGCGAACTGCCACCAGTATCGAGCCGGCCCACAATCTCGTATGTAGTCGGGGAAGTGGAGGAGGTAGTGGACATTCCCCGAGCAAACTGATATCCGCTGTGGATCGTCCTTGTAGTAAATATCCTCGTATGATCGTACAAAACGGACCACAAGATCATCGAGGATATCTACCTCCGAACGCCGCAATGACCGCTGCGTAGAAAGCCAGTAAATGCAGCTTAGTAAACGGAAATTGTCCACGCAGCTGTCACCAACGTTCTGATCCAATAGCGGAATACCAAACAACTTCACCCACGCTTCCCACTCGGAGGCTTTGTAACCGCCGTGATGTTTATCGATCCGTCGGGGGGTATGCGAAAGGAAAGTCGGAATATCACTCCGGGATCCTACCAAAGAGGCGCTAATATTACGGATAGAAGCGTCGTCAAGGTGGTACTCTTGCGTGGTGAATTGGGGATGCCCGGGTTTGTCGACAGGCAATTTCTTGCAACTCCATAACTGGTAGAGGGTGGGAGCGACATTCTGCAAGACAAGGTGCATGATGTCTGCCGGAAAACTGCGTGGGAAGTGTAGGGATCGGAGTTTTAGGAGAATAGAACTTCGTGTGATCCCGGTTAATTTCCCGATGTCATCAGAGTCGGCTTTCTTTACCTGCTTGATCAAGCCACGGAGGCCGTGGCGGAGGGGGGGGTTGGCGAAGTCGAAGCCGCTGTGCGGAACGTAATAGTGATTCGCCGGCCCAAGGGTTGCCTTGATCTCGCAGGTCCGACAGGGCCGCTGAGCGTTCCCCGGTCTCTTCATGCCAATGGCGTCAGAAAGGGCAGGGCCGTCGCCGGTAACCATCGTTACCCAGGCCTTGAGCTGGAATGGCGTCTTAGAGTAGCCATCCCATGCATCAACTCCCTTGTCCAACGTCAAGAGCTCATCTACCAAAGGCCGAAGAAACGAATCAAGATCTTTCGGCTTCTTAGGTCCGGGTATGACCGAGCCAGCAAGGATATTCTCTACTTGATAACGTTCTTCGGGCGGTAGATTGAGATTGATGAAGATAACGGGGGTAACCTCGTGGTGGCGCATGTTGGTTAATTGCACCCCGTCAAGCGACATATGCAGGGCAATGTCGTGTGGGTCTTTGAACAAGCCGAGTTTCCGAACGTGGAAATCGTTGTAAAGACGCCCGTAAAAAAAGTCCGCCAGTTCGTCGACGTCTTGCCCTGCCTGCGCCCTTTCCATAATAATCTGTCGGTATTGAACCAGTGCCTTGGCGCGGACTGCGTTACGGTACTGCAGTCTAAGGCGATTCGTTAATGGGATATACACGAAGGTTTTTCGTGGTTTCTCTGTCCCTCTGATATATCTGCTTTCCCCGCAATGGGGACACTCCCTGGCCTCCGCATACCGCTGCCCAGTAAATGCCATACAGTTATTATAACAGCAGTGGATGAACCGGGGTGCCATTCCGGCGATCTTTTCCAGGCGCTCGGACTTTCGGCGGAGAGAGGGAAATTCCAAACCTCGGGATGCCGTTAATTTTCGCAGGGTTGTATAATTGTCGCGGCTAATCATTGACTGATCAGCCCACCGGGCGATATCCAAAAACCACCGGGTCTTATCGTCAAACCACTCGTTCTCATCGCCTTCACCACTTGTAGAATCGATGACATTAGCTATGAGGGTAAGGAGGCACAAGGAAAATAAACCGAGTAACAACTGGGAGTGTTTAGTAGGAAAAAAAAAATAGTTACCCTGATCATTGGCAGCGGGAAGCTCGTCGAACAAGCTGCCCTCTTCCCTACCACTCTCCTCATCACTCTCCTCTCCACTCTCCTCATCATTCTCTTCACCACTCTCCTCTCCACTCTCCTCACCATCCTCACCATCCTCATCACTGATCTCCTCACCACTCTCCTCACCATCCTCATCACTGATCTCCTCACCACTCTCCTCACCACTCTCACCTACATCATCAGCAATGACGATATCCTCGGCCTCGGCCATATCGACATCATCATCGAAGATATCATCAATGACACGTGCTTCTTGATTTTCAATCTGGGCTAAGTGACGGCGGTAGCTGGTCTTGGAAAGTAGGTAATGCCCATTTGGATAAGAGGAACAGTGGCAGAAGTGTGACCTCGACTGGCGTGGCCCCGAGTCTGGGGCCAGACGTCCATGACGGAGAAGTGTACTTTTGCTCACCATTTTGCCATTTGGTTGGATCCGGACGCACCTTTCACAAAAACAGGTGTAGTTAGGCATGTTGTTTTTAAAAAGGCGTTCAAAAAAGATGTTGAAAAAGGAAGTGTTTAATAAAAAGATCGCGTTAGAAATGTTGGTGAAACTTTATCTTTCTATTTAGGGCCTTTTACAGAAATATCCTTAGAGTTCATCTTCTAGAGTCCGATTGATTTCCCAACAAAGTGGCGACTGCTGATGATGTTGTGGCAAAAAAAAGAGCTCATGAAAGAATCTCATGACATTAGTAAAAGCTCTGCTGATCTCTTACCGGGCTAACAAATTAGCGGCACACTGTTTGGTTGGCCCTTAGCGTTGGCCCTTAGCGCCACGCTAGTCCAACGAGGAGGCCACTGGTCCCCATTTTATTGGTCCGATAGAATATCCGATTCCCCCACAACGTTATTGGAAAAAATCACCGTTCTGTTTTTTAAAAAAAGACACACCGATGATCGTCTATATATAACGACACTTATTCATTGCAGCTTGCCAATTTGAAGGTAAACATCGGCATTCTCCGCATGGCCGCCACTAGCCCAGTCATGGCCTGGTCAGCCCCGGTTGCCCTGGTTGCCTTAGTCAAATTCTGCAGCCCTGGTTGGTCAATTCCAGTTGCCTGGTCAACTTCTGCTACTATAGTTGGTCTGGTCAACTCTCACAGCTCTCGCTGTCCCAGTCAACTCTCGCCGTCGCGGTTACTTGTGGCCAACCTGGTCGGTTTACAACTTATTACACGCGTCGGCTTCTTATTAAAACAGTTAATTCGATTATTGCGACTGCAACCTGGTCTAATATCATAACTAAGGCTATACTCGGATTATTCACAACTTGAATGCTCTTTAAACCCAAAGTAACAACTACTCCTCGCAGATGGATTCGCTCACTGTCTCCCTGGTTCCCCCTCAGGCTCAAGTTGCCGTCTACAATAAGGGTTTTCCGCCCGCCATGACACAACGGGACGTTTTGCGTTTCACCTACGTCTCTTCATAAGAACGTTTCGATCGAGTGGTATCGGCATCCAGCATACAATAACCGCCGGCCCGTGGAACACCCACGATTGCAACACGGAGTACGACTCCGCACTCACTTGAAAGTCCGCTTTTCACGTGGCTTTGTTGCAGGTTACGGTGGGTAGTTGCAGTGCCTTGAGGGGTCATGGTAAGATTCTACCGTTGTTAGCGCATGCCTTGCATTCTAGTGACACTTCTGAATATGCCCAACTTACTAGCAATATCACAATACCGGATGCTTCCTCTAATTCCTGGGGTGGTGTGTCAAATAGATACAATCCTCGACACAACAAAGGCGTCAAATGTAGGTTTGCCGCCGGAGCCGGAGGGTAGAGTGAGCGGAGGGATCGTCGGCCTGGGGGCGCGGGAGGCGCGTTATGATGAGTGAGGTCTGTGGAATCCGGTTTCTGATGCTGGCATAGAACCACCCAGGTCAAAGGAGCTCCTAGCAACTGAGGCTTATATCGACGAGGATAATAGTTATGCCCGCTCGAAACGGGTTCTTCGCCAGGTCATTCGAGACCGGGATTTTCCCACCTTCCAACGATTACTTGGCCTATCAATACGGACAAAAGTCTATAATTATCCTTTCCGATGGCCTCAAAGACTGTTATAACTCCCGGACGACATATATAAGTACCTAGAATCCTGTAATCAGCATGTCATCATGTTAAAGTATCTGTGAAAAATGCCAGGAAGGATCTGAAGGGAACACTAACTAGGAATTGTGACGGTATAGTCTCGAAATTGAAAGGATGATTTGATCAATTAAAGACGATATTGACAGGGAAGAGCATCATAGAGGCAGAGTGTAGTAGAGAAACGGGTAAATACGAGCAGAGGGAGTGTACCGCGATCATAACAGTATGGTCAGCACACGGATCTTAAAGGATGATCGACTCGGAGGACAAGGCTCGTAGGTATCGTAGGTATTATAGTAGGCATCAGGTAGAAAAGATTTATCGTCCATGTTAGCTACTATAATGCAGGACTCGGAGGCGACAGGCGAAGAATCCACAATAATCAACTGAAAGAGAGTACCTCTCTCTCATTTCTACCGGGCAGTGACTCTGTGAAAAGCCTGTGTTTGCGTTGGCATAGGATTAGATCAATGTGTAGCAGCATAGGTAACAGGTGCAGTGATGCTGTATGAGGGATTGAGCAAGAGAGAAGTCGTAGGAAGAGAACACATTGCGTAAAAGCAAGGAGCCATTTTCCGAGCCGAAGTTGTGAAGAGCCTGGGTGCTGCGTTCATCACGATACTACAAACATCGCATGGATATGAAGGAATATTTTTCTTTTCTAGATGGAGGGTAAGAAAAGGATCTATTGTTGAATAGGAAGTTGATGGGAAGGGGGAACTTGAATACACCGCCTGAGGCAATAAGATACGGGAGTTAAGCGAAAAAGGTAAAGCGTTTGGCAGAAATGTGCTGGACTCACCAGATATGAGAAAGTTAACCGGGACCAGAAGTGGCGGACCAAGTCAATTAGTGGTGTATTTAGGCCAACTTGGGAGTTTGCCGATAAAAATGAATCCACAGGAATAGATACATGCAGATTCCAGACCAGCTGAGAAGAGAAACAAAAACAAGAATCCCCATCATAACGAAATAATAGTCATAACGAAACAACAGAAAAAAAAAAAAATTACATCCAACGCCTAATGCCGCCTTTTACCCCTGGTTTTTTTTGAGGGCCCTTCGGCCTGGTTTGTTTTTTTTTGGGGGGGGGGAGGTTGGGACTGTCCCTCGAACTTCTTGGCAATTGCCTGCCGCGCTTCGATAGCCTGGGCTTTCGAATTCTTGTCTTTCCTCCGCCGTTCTTCTTTCTCCTCCGCCGATTCCCGCTCAAGGTCTATCGCCTCTTGATAGACAGGTAGTGTCTTCCCCCGCTTCCGACTGTTCGTAGCGGGGGCGGCAGCGGTGGTAGAGGCTGTGGGGGCTGTGCGGACGGAGGCTGTGGCGGAGGCAGAGGCTAAGGGGGCGGTGGCGACAGCGGTGGCGAGAGCGACGGTACCTGCCGGCTTCCTCGACCGTTCCGGCGTGTCCGAGCTCGAATCGGAGGGAGAGTCCGAGCCATCCGAAGATTCGGAGTCGTCGGAGGAGTCGTCGGAGGAGTCGTCGGAGGAGGTGGTCAAGGTGGCGGGGGCTGGGGGAATATGGGAGGGGATGGGGGCCAGACGGATGGGGGGCACGATCGGTATTGTATCACCCGTATCACCCGAGTGAGCCGAGTCAGCCTCGTGTGGCAAGGTTGCCGAGTCAGCCTCATGTGGCAAGGATTTGTTGGATGCTTTTTCCAATCGAACTATCGTAGATAGTTATTAGATTAGAAATTAATATATTCACAACAATAGATAACTAACTTACCCCGCTTGCCCTTTTGTGGCTTCTCGTCGGCCTTGCGTTTTTGTCCTCGCTTTACGTCGGCTACTCGCTGGTCGATTAACCTCTTTAATATCCAGTCCGTTGCCCACCCCCCCTCAAAATGCTTCAACATCCGTGGTTCCAACTCGTGAACCAATTTTCCCAACTCTGTTTGTTGTAGGGACGACATCGCCCCCCAACTCGTCCGGAACATGCCGTCCGCATCCGTGGCATACTTGACAATAATGGGCTTGACGAGCTGAATCAGCCGTCGACCTCTGTCGGCAAACAAACTCGAAACCTTGCTGCTCAGTTTATACTCCTGGCAGAGTGCGAGCATCTGGTCAAAGTTGACCACTCGCTTCCGGCTGATGGGGACCACCGGCTTCCTCGACACCGTGGGATCCTGCCCACGTGCGAAGGTTGAAGTTAAACCAGACATTGAGCTCAGGTGCAGAAGAAGAAAAGAAGAGAAAAAAATAAGGGTAGAAACAGGAATTAACTAGAGATCAAGAACCTGTCAGAGTGTTAATGACAATTGTGGGTTGATCCCATTTTATATCTGAATTGAGTCCACGTTCTTGCAACTTGAGAACCTACTGAGCCCCTTGTTTGAATTTTGAATTTACACACTGATTGGATATAGGTTATACGCCATCGAATTAATAAACCGTCTTTCATGAGTTATATTTATGATTTCATATATAAAATTCTCCATTACCCACAAAGGTGCGAAAGATTCCATGCACTAATGAACAACGCCAGCATTCTTTGGTGGTTATTCATATACAATATTTCTAGTAGATCCACTTATAATTCCACAAACTTTGAACCATCCTGTTATTGTTGGGGATCGACCTTCTGCACTTTTTGTAGGCGTTATACGGTATGTCCATGGCCACTGACTCAACCAGGAATCCACAAAGTTGCAACATATTGAATGTCGCATTGGATACCTAATACTTTATTAATTTCCACCAGGGACACGCGAGAGAGGTGTAGTTTAAAACATGCTAATGTAAATTCCGGCCAGTGAAAAGCCATATATTGTACAATACCTGTCAGCATCAAGCACATTGTCCACTCGCAGTAATGTGGCTGAATGCTACCCGTTGTTATCGTTTAGTCAACAGCGTTAGGCGAGACACCAACCGACAGTTATGCCTATTATCTAGAGAATGGAGAACACTTCATCCAATTATATAGAGGTAGATTAGGCTCTTACGTGTCTCCCATGGGGCCTTACTACTTAGAGTGTATATACTTTGTTTCCAAGGTTTCTCCGCTTTTTGCTAGTGTTGATATTTGTTATTGATACAACCTTTGCTACTCCTGTAGGATGATACCGAATGCAGTATCTGTGAGGGGGTTGACTAAGTATATTACATTGTGATGAAATGTCGCCACGGGGTTAATTGTATCCTGTAGAAAGGGGGGCATCATACATGTCGGATGGGAGTGGTTGTCGGTCGATTGCTAACGCAATCGACTATGTATCGTGGTCTTTGAGTCGAGTTGGTATATATCGCACACCTGCCCATATGCATGGGATGTTCTGACATTAATTGAGAATCATCGGGAATGCTTCGTTTAATTTAGTATATCATTAGATAAAGTAATAATCCGTATATAGGTAAATCCTGCAGCTAACATTGGTTATTACTATCATACGTTTACCTACCGTGGGAATGCATGCACGATATTATACTGCCGCGTAAAAAGTGGCCTAGTATTTGATTGGTAAATGTTAACAGGTACGCTAAGCCCGAGGTGGTCCGTGCTGAAGGTATCAGATACCTAGGTTCTCAGCCCCAATCGCGAGACTTTTGGGGGACGGTGCCTATGTTATCCCCCGATTGGCCTATCGTAAACGGCTTAGTAATATTCTCTCCTGCTGTGGCGCAAGGAAAACGTATATGAATGACACAATTGGTTGCCGGGGTCAAGACACTATTAATTAAATTCAGCGTAAAATTCCGTGCTCATCAGCTCCCCAAGCATCAGCTCTAGCGCTTCGCTTCTGGAGCTGATGAGCACACCCCCCGCCCGGGCGGAGAGATGGCTAATAATAATACCTACGCCCGGCATGGGCGGTGTGCACAATAATTTCCCTCCTAATTTCCTTACTAATACCTTACTAATTATTTGCCAAGAAATTTGTACCCTCTTCAGCACCATTTTCAACTTTCACCGCATTTTAGATTCTCAAAACAATTAAAATCTGCAGAAGCCAGAGACATGCCATCCTTGGTTTATTACATAAGGTCGGGGCCTCTGCAAGCTAGCACAGCAACAAGAGCCAGCAGAGACCCTTGAGGCAAACGTTGGTGATTCCAGGGGTCTNNGTCTGATCCATAGAAGGCCTTCCGTTACGTTGACGCTAAACCTAGAGCGTTGATGAGGAACGCTCTAGGTTTAGCGTCAAACTGGGGGCAGGGTACTGACAACCATTCATACAGAAGGATAGCATTAAGGTGTGGGACCGTTTTAAACTAGAAGAGGTCCTCTGTATGGATCGCCATGCTCAACAACCCTGTAATCATAGAACGATTGCCGTAAGAGTCTCTGCAGCCAGGGCCTGACGCAGACTCGCACTTGTAAGAAAGGAGACATGCCATCCTCTCGTGAAGAATTCTTCCCCCTGGGCGATGCTCGCGCCATGACCTGCGGAAACTGAACGCTTGGTCCAAGAATTTTTCCAATCATAGGGGAACCTTATTATTGCTCCACATTCTAACCGTTGCAGCGTGCTGATTGGATCAGGCATTCCTACAGGATTGCATCGCCCAGGTGTCCCAACGATGACCTGTTTTCCGTTCTCTTCTATCTTAAGGGATAATTATCATCCCTCATCTCGGGACATTATTCGACGGGAGAGTCAACCACGTTGACTGTGCTCGACGAGCTCCCGCCACAGGGGGAAGAAGTTCCACCAGCAGCACGGTAGATACACGCCGGAGGCCCAGCGGTGTCCCTGTTTCACCAGGGCGATACCTCCGCTCAATGCCGCTTTCTTGCTAGTATTTGTGCAATATATAATAGAAGAATTCTTGTTTGCTATTTCAGCGTTTTATATTCACATTGAATATGTCTTCGCCAAATTGATATACAGATGAAAACATCATTTACTAATCGATCCTGTCTGGAGAAACTCGACACAGTAGTTATTAGCTAGTTTATAAGTTATTTCGTAAGCGTAGATTGCCGACCTTCTTGAATAGATTGCTGTCTACATAACTTTAGTATCTATGATAGCATTATTTTTTTAGACAACACGAAAATGCCTTACGTACTCAGCCGCCACTATTGGCCGTGCCGTCTAGAAGTGATAACTGTGGACATCAAATTGATCTGCAATAATCCAACTTCCCACTCCGATCGAGCATCCTGCAACTTCTTCTCTCTCTTAAGGGACCCGTTGAGGGAGCTGTGGCGGCGGAGGCGACAGGATCTTTTGACTACATGTATGATAATAATCAATTATTAGTCACGAGTTATGATCGGGAAAGCGATATGTAACATGGATCATACCTCAGTGTCAGACTCCCCATGGGATTACGATACTTTAGAGAGGATGGTGGAGGTCAATTTGCAACCGCCGTTTTGTCACGTTGATTGGATGATGAAAGATGGACTAATTTCATATTAATCTCCTGATTCAGGAAGCTCGAGCGTGCTTACCAAATAAAGACCAAAAATAAAACTGCAATGGGTTGGTTCATCGTAGGTGACTTGGGCGCTTACCACATAACACATAATAAAGAGAAAAACGAATAAAAAGATGAAAACCAATGGGGTCGTTCATCAGATAGTTCGTCGTAGAAGTAAGATCTTCGAATTCTGAAGAAGTCATGATATCCAATATATATATCAAGCTTAAGCTGAGGTCTTTCCGGGAATCTATATCTATGCAAAGTGGATTCGGAAAGAAACTGCGTTTTCACGATATAACGAGATCCTGTCACGTTCTCAGCTGGCATGATGACACTGACCATATTCATACCTTTCGAATAGGAGACCATCGTATGAATATATGCCACAACACTGCAACAGGTGAGAATAAGCCGTTTACGATAGGCCAATCAGGGTCGGTGGGTCATAGGTGTAAAAACAAACACAAGACCTAATGATACATATGATACCTACGTCTGGTGCTCAGAAAATGTAGTCGTGGCAGAGGTACTATCATAGTTCAACTTACCCTCGCACTTAGTGACACTATTGGTTGCCGCTACCGGGGCCAGACACTATTAGTAAATTCAGCGTACTGTTGTTCTCATTGCTTCTGCATTTTAGGTAAGGTTAACTTACTGGAAACAACCTTATTTAAAAATTAAAATCCGCAGATGCCAGAGATGCCATCCTCCAGATCTCGTGATGAATTCTTCCCCAGCGTACCCCTGCGGAAACAGAACGCTTGGTGAAGAAGGCCCAAGAATCCTCCCAAGAGTGACAGGGGAACCTTATTAACCGCTAAGTAGGCTTGCAAGGGTTGCAGCGTCCCTAGAGCTGCAAAAGGAGTTTGGACGAGATAAAAAATACTCATGGCGATCTCGAGAGGGGGAACCGATTCCTACAGCATCGCGTCTCCCAGGTGGCGAGCTCTCGCCGAGCTCTCGGACGTAGGTGTCACCCAAATCATCGGACTCCCCTCGCCCACAAGTATTATTTATTTAATAAAACGAGTATGAAGAGTAGCAGTATTTTTCCCCTCGCGAGTGGGGTCCAGTTTCTTCTCGACACAGCAGCCACCATTTTACCAGCAACAACAAACACCGCAGGAATTTTATCAGCAGGCGGAGCCTCCCCCTGTTGTGACCCAGAGCATCCAAATCTTGCCCCCAGTCGATCAACCTTATGTTAACCGTAAAGGTAAAAAAAAAATCAAGGCAGGTGCGGCGGAGTATGGTGCCTTACCTAATTGCCCATTGTTCCATTCAAAGCAGCCGGACGCTAAACCCGAAATGTCAAAGTGGACCCACTTGTTAAGCCTACTTAGGTTAGTTAAAGTGGGGACTCTTGTCTGTTGCAGGTCTGTTCCATGAGCTGGAAAGTGGTCGATGCTATGTTTGGCCGCACAACGGGCGAATTTCTATTTTATTCCTTCACTTTANNGTTAATTAGCCAATATACTTTAGATTTTTAAAGCCCAATTTATGATTGCAGATTGTTGTGGTTAACATTCGCGTTGAAAGTGGTGGGTTGGTTGACCTCGGAAGGGTCCGGCAGGCGCGACCTTATGTAATAAGCCAAGGATGGTACAAGCAATACAATAACTCGGCCTACCATTTTTAAAACCATTCTCAGCAATCTTACTACATATGATAATAAGTGCGTACCTGCTAAAAAATGTATGTACTCGGCAGTTGAACTAGATTGCATCGGCCTTCCGTTCTGTTGACGCTAAACCTAGAGCGTATATGATTTTCTTGTCATCATATTCTAGGTTTAGCGTCAAACTGGGGACGAACACTAGGGCTTACTCATAGCACCTATTCGCTTCCTATGAGCGAAGCGAATAGGTTACCTCAGCATGCTCAGACC
>NPHW01002383.1:0-11531 GCA_002240705.1 Elaphomyces granulatus
TGGCCAGGGACCCCCCGCCTAAACCTCCCACCTACCAAGCCAACAAGCAAGCAAGCAAGTAATGCCTCGACGACTTGCTTGCTTGGGAAAGTCACTTGATTGTTAGCAAGTCTGGTACTACGTACAGGTTATCACTGATCACTGACAGTTATTAAAAATCGGGTTTTTTTCCCTAATAATAGGTAATAATAATGTATTAACTTTTATAGATATCTATTTTATGTAGCAGTTGTTACGTATACTGTAAGATTGCCAAGCCTTGGCTGTCCCAGTAAAAGGGCCCAGTTAACGTGCATAATCTACCTAGTCTTTAGTCACTATCTCCGCACGGCCCACTCTGTTCCAGTATGTATCCATCCAATCAATCACCTGTTGTTTCTTCGGGGATCATCCCAGTACGGTACATGATTAATTACAGTAAAAACCTGTAAGGCCGTCACTCGACCAACACTCCAATCGCTTTCTTGGTGTCTATCATAGAAAACATCTCACTCTCCATTTTCTTCTCCCCTACATAAATAATGTTAATTATTATAATACGGTCTGCTTCAGCTTCTTTTGCTTCCCGTTCTCGTTCTGGGATCCTCCTGGCAAATTCGTTTTAAAACGTTCCAGGAGGATTTAATACCCAGCACGGTCCACGAGGGCTTGCTTGTCTGCAGGTGCGTGTTTGCGTGTTCATTTTCCTCTCTTGCCATTACCCTGCATCAAATCCAGCATCTGTGTCTACCGGTGCCGCATTGAACGCGCTCACTACGTGCATTTCACTCTGGAGGTCTCAGAGATCGACTGGGATAAGGCCAGAAGCCAGTCTGTGGTCAAGGAACAAACAATCAGGCGCGTCCCTAGTCCACAGGGATCGCGGTGTCGTTGGACCTTGACTTGGGCACCCCCGAATCGAGAAATGTCTTGTTCCCTGTGCGAAACGGCATCACAGCTCTGGCGGCGCGGGCGTCCTGCAGTTCTTTAGCTCATTCAAGCTGTGGGAACGTTGGAGCTTCCCCGCCTCGCCCGTCCAAGGCCCCCGGACAAAGAAGTGACTTTTTGAGACCGGGATCGCCCGCGTCAGAACCATTCCCAAGGGACAGCTATGGAAATGGGCTCTCCGACGCTCTCCGAGGCCTTTTCTCCGCCAGAAGACCATCCACCACGCTTCCAAGCCTCCTCGAGGGTCTCAACGCTGGGAATCACCGGTGGTCCGCGTCGCCAACGTTCGCGCTCGAATCTTCGAAGGGCTCGTACCCTTAACCAGTCGGGAACGGGTATTAGACGACATCCCTCGGGGTCTCTCTTGCACGTAAAAAACAGCAAAGAGATCTTGCGCAATCGATCCGCGAAAAAACGATCCCATGCGGTGCCAGCCCTGTCTACCAGTGGGAGAGAAGGGAAACATTTCACCGTGGGCAATGTGGGAAACAATGGGAGACTATACTTGAGGTACTGAAATACCCAATCTCTCCTCATGAGACCCTATGATGTGAGGGAGACTGAGGACGGGGCGAAGCTAAATAATCTCCCTCTAGGCCGATGGTAGATTCAACTTTAACGCGAGGACGCCTGCCACTGGCCCCGAATCCGCAGGCCACAGCCCCAAGCAATGCCCATTTACGACCAGCCGGGCACAGTGACGAAGGTCGCTACTCCAGGCATAGTATGTGGTCAACCTCCCAGCTATCGGAACTCCAGACGAGTTTTCTTCACGACGAGAGTGTGGACGGGGATCAATCGGGGGGGGATGCAGAATCTGTAGCCGCAGCGGGCCGCCATCAGAGGTCGCGTTCTTTCTCAACCGTCGCGGAGCATGAGCAATCGGCGAAACAACGGGGGGAATTCCGGATCGTGATCGATCGGTTTGATGATCCACCAGAGTCGATGGAAGACACCACTACTCCGGTTCTCGAAATCCCCATTCCTCATTATCGGCTGGGTACTCCTCAGTTTAACGCGGAAGGGATCCCGATTTTGCGCAGTTCGGTCTATACTCGAACGTCCGTGTCAGATAATGCTCGTTCATCCATGTTGGTCAAGGGGGACGTGAGTAGTCTCCAGGTTCCTCCACTTTCGAGCCCGGCAGAGTGGGCGAGGCCCGGACGAGAGCCGTCGGCGGCGATGTCCGTGTTTCCCGGTCAAGGAGCAGCATCTGTCCATAACCCCTGGAGTCGAACCTCGACTTCAACGCAGAAATCGGCCTTTTACAAGCTGAAGGAACCTATCGAGCCATCCATCTTTGATGCGTTGATGCTCGATATGGATGCCCCGTCTGTGGTCCGCTATCTCCCCGGGACGAAGGATATCAATGCAGCCACCCCAGCCAGGATCGTGGCCCAAATTTCCTCCGAGTCGTTTATGGACTACGAACTTGTCTCTGACTTTTTTCTGACCTTTCGCTCGTACCTGTCGTCGAGTAATCTGCTCTCCCTTCTGATGGCCAGGCTGCAATGGGCCATCAATCGACTGCAAGATGATGGCAGAATCATTCGGATTCGCACGTTCGCCGCCTTGAGACACTGGATTCTGAATTATTTTCTGGACGACTTTGTGATGAGTCATGATCTCAGACTGCAATTCTGCGAGAGGATCAACACAATTTATGAGAACGTCAAGGCCCGAAACACTGGTGGAACCAGTGATCTTAAAATCATCTTGGACCTGAAACGTTGTTGGCATGGGAGATGTTCACTCTACTGGGATTATCCGGATTTGGTCAACCCGGACAGTCCTGTTGTCCCAGGGTTTATTGCTGGAAGTCGGGATGCCGATAGAATCAGTGTGGGTGACATGAACATGATCTTTCCTGGTTTTGCCCTTCAGACGACGGAGAGCCACGTCTCACCCCCACCGGCTCATAAGGGGGAGTATCAGCCCCGGAGGGTGTCCCACAGAAG
Organism: Elaphomyces granulatus; assembly: GCA_002240705.1. Classification (NCBI taxonomy): domain Eukaryota; kingdom Fungi; phylum Ascomycota; class Eurotiomycetes; order Eurotiales; family Elaphomycetaceae; genus Elaphomyces; species Elaphomyces granulatus. The sequence goes on from NPHW01002383.1 coordinate 2,886, forward strand.
ACATGTCTCGGCGGGGACAGCACGGAGCTTACCGGTCTCACCAGTGAGCGACCAGAGTGAACAGGCCGGCTCCTGCTCTTTCCCCGCCAAATCATCCAAACGCACGTCTTCGCCGCTGAGTGGCAGCAGAATAATACCTCATCCTATTCCCATGCAAGCCAAACTCTCTTCTCCTACTTCAAATCCCCGTTCTCCGGTCTCGGTGGCCGGTTGGCGTCAGCCAGTTCACGACCATAAGCGCAGCGGAAGCTTTTCGGACTCGGTCCGAGATGACCGAGCTCCCTTACCACAGGCCAATTTGGACGGGCAGGGACACGCTTTTGTACCAACAATTCCTTACGCCGGTGGCCTGATACGTGGAAACCTACTTCCCCCTGTCGAACCATTTGTGGAGATGATAGCTCCGCCGTCACCAACGACACTGACTACATCATTGGAGAGGCAGGACCTGAATGGTCGAGGCTCATCGGAAGGCTATCTCAAACCAGGTTCTAGCCCAAGCGTGCGCACCATCATTGGCTCCATTCGTCGGGTCCTTCACGGAAGGCAAGGTGGTCAGGGCCTCATCTCGCAAGCAGGAAACATGAACTCCGCGTCGTTGCGAGGTAAAACTGCTGCACTTCCAATCAATGTTGCCTTTGGTCCGGATACCTATCGAGATCGGAGGATACCGCCCATCTCCAAGAGTTCCCTGCGGATAGATTTGCTTGGCGAACAAGCGAACAAGCGATATCGTGAAGTTCTCGGCCTTCAGCCGCCGACACACCAATCAGTTCCCGACCAGGTTGATGAATTCGACCCGTACACGTATGGACCTTCACAGGTAGTTCCACCTGAGGATCAGAGACCATCCAGCCATTTGACAATGGGCAGCAAATCAATTGTCATTGTCGATGATACTGGCCTAGATCTTCCTGTCATGTCTGGGGCGTTGGATTGGAGTCCTGTAGACAACGATCCTGTAGAAGTCGAGCATAGAGACGGCGAGCCGTTGTCCATCACACAATTGAATGGGCCCTCCAATCAAGCAGATGTTCCAGATAGGTTTCCAGACCGAACGCCGACCGCCAATGCCCCATCTTCACCAGGAACAATGACCATCTCTTCCCAGAGAACTCAGTTGCATTTATCGCTCTCAGCTTCCAAAGACAGCGCCTCAAGTCGGAAGAGTAATTCCGTTCCTAGCAGACTTCGCAAATACGCCTCTTATCAAAGTGAAATGACGAAGTACTGGCGTGAGGCAGACAGTGAGATAGTTGCGTCAGCTTCCAGCATGCAGATCCAAGATGATATGGAAAGACCGCCGGGCCGTATGCTTCGAAGACGACCTGGTGGGGACCTTCGAAAAACCCAGAATGTGCATGATCTTGAAATGCACCCACGTCCTCAATCAGCCGTTTCAGATTCTTCTCTCACCGGCTCTGCCATCACCTCCATCCGACATATCGACCAGGACCACGTTTCAGCGTCGGAAGCCCGGCCTCCGTCGACAGCCCCAAGTTTTTCGCTCATCCATACTCATTCTTCCCAGAATATGCGGCCTTCATTTGAGGCTGCCGTTGCCGAATTTTCTCGCATACCTGATGACGATGATGGTGGAATCGAATCCGCACTACTGAAACTGGAAGGGAGGTGGCCGAAACGCCCGCCTGCCACCGCTGAGGGCCCCTCAGGCGGCGAAGAGGATCGAGATTCTGACGACTATGCCGAGAGTCAATTGCAACGCCATCAGGACATTATCAGTCAAAGCCTCCCGAACACGGAACGTATTGAGCATCGCCAAACCGATGCTACCTCGGACATTCTACCACCTTTCGAAAGAGATAAGCATCTTACTTCCCACTTGTATGCAGAATCGACCGCCGAATCAGAGGATTCATACAACTCCATTCCTCTTCTCGAGAGGGGACTCAGTGACGACTCAATGAAGAGGCCCGTCCTGAAGTCTGTTCCATTTGATAATGTGATGCCACAACCCCCATTCGGTAGCAACATCAATGAGGATCACGAGAGGGATTCATCCCATCTGTCTATCCAGATAATCGAAAAGACCGACAGTCTAAGACGGATTCCTCAAGGATCGTCTCTTCCAAGGACACCCGATATTGAGAAGTTTGATAGCGGGGATGAATTTTCGGAACTGTCGTCCGAGCTCTCGGTGGACGTGATCGATAAGGGAGAAGCGGTGGAAGATACAACCGGTTCGACTATGCGAGAAACGCGGAGCTTGCCGATCTCAGCGCTTGATATACAGCCCCATCCGCTCGCTCACCCACCCTCTCCTCCTATAACCATACCACGGCCTAATCCTACGACAGTCTCGATAAAGCCTGCCACTCCTCTACAATTTCAGGCGCAGCCACTCACCCCAGATCCCTCACCAAGGCAGAATGGTAGAGATCGCGGCATCAGCAGAGTGGTGGATACGCAACAGCTCTCAAGTGATGTATTGCGCGCCTCTGAGAACATTGTTCAAAGTCAGCAGCTGCAAGAGCTCCATCAACCAGCCCATGTATCGTTTATTCTGGCCTGTGATTCCCAGGTCCTTGCTCAACAGTTGACTATTGTTGAGAAAGCGGCATTGGATGAACTTGATTGGAAAGATCTGGTTGAAATGAAATGGAGCAGCTATTCGCCATTGGCAACGGATTGGGTTCAGTTTTTATCAGAGCAAGGGCGAAAAGGCATTGATCTTGTCGTCGGACGATTCAATCTTGGGGTGAAATGGGTGCTTTCAGAAGTCATTCTTACCGAAGACATGCATGAGCGATCGCGAACAATCACAAAGTTTATTCACATTGCGGCCCATGCGAGACGGATTTGCAATTATTCTACCATGCTTCAAATTGCCATTGCACTCTCCTCCGTAGACTGCACTAGACTTCAACAGACCTGGGCACTGGTCAGCCCTGCCGATGTACGTCTCCTTAAAGACATGGAGAGTTTAATACAACCGGTTCGCAATTTTCATGATCTACGGGTAGAAATGGAGACGGCCAATTTGCAGGATGGCTGTATTCCTTTCGTTGGTAGGTTCTTTCTTCCACCAGACCGTACATTGCTAAGGGGAACAGGTCTTTATGTACATGATCTTACATATAATGCCCAGAAACCCGCGCAAATTGCAAGCACACGGGATGGAGAGCCGCTGGTGAACTTCGAGCGTTATCGAACCGCCGCCAGGATTGTTAAATGTCTCCTTCGTCTTGTTGACGCAAGCAGCAAGTACAAATTCGAACCCGTACACGGCATAATAGAACGATGTCTATGGATTGCTTCGCTTCCCGATGGCAAGATCCAGTCCTTGAGCAAGAGGCTGGAAAGTTAATTCAATAGAGTTTTCTGCCACTTTTTTGATCGACTGGTGTTTTGAAGGGAGGGAAGGATTTCCCATCATATTGCCACCTGATCTCAGTATTTCCGCTTTCTCCATATAAACATCATTTCCACCTTGTCTTTTGCACATGCCGGTGTGGATTCAAGAGTTACCCGACCTATGTTTATTTTTGCCACTTCTCATCATGCATCTAATCTCTGTACACCATCCCTGCATCCTGTCCTTTTTACATCTGTAGCCCTTGGTTTCTTTCATCCGGTCGGGCTGCATTGTGTGCTATGTATGATACGTACATTGCTTATGTACTGTACATACATGTGTTTTATTCTTTTGTACATCAGCGAAGGGTGGTATTGTTGTACTTTTCACATGTCCGTGAAAGCGTTTTGTTTCTTCCTTCATAGGACAAAGTCATTCGGTTGCCAGGTCTCCTTACTTAGGTAAAGGATGCAGGCAAACAGCTAGCCTTGAAACATCTGGTTTGTCTTCGTTTTGAGCGTATAATTGATGACCTATTACCCAATATTCTCCGCATCTGAGGGCGACTGGTAAACTTGGCTACATGTAGATACAGTAGAGGCTAACTTACTAATAATAAAACTGATATGTAGGTGCTGGTTCTCAAATTGTATTTCTAATTATGATTTCCTACATGTCACTTACGGATATCTGTCACGTGTACATAACCAAAAGGTGGCCAGTATCCTAATGAGGGTTGGCGCAGAGTTTTAGGGGTAAAACCTCCTCCTTTCTTGTACTTTAGAGAATACACACAACAACTAGAAGAGGAAGCTCTTAACAAGCATCTAAAAATCACCATAACTGAGCTATGTGACACTACATCACTACTTGGTTTCACGGGACAAAGTCCCACACTGCTCAACATCTAATGGGGGATTTATTTTGATGTATAGCAAGAGAAGTATCCATATTATAAATTTATTCAAGAAAGAAGCTTGGGAAGGCAGGGAAAATCATGAAGAAGTAAGCAGTGCACCATGGGATTGGGTGCGTCTCTATACGATGGCGGGGATGCATTTGTCGCTGACGGCCATTTTTGCTATCCCTCTCTTCTTTTCATGGCGTCCAGGACAGCATCTGACGCCCGAGACATGGAAGGCGTTGACAGGATGGGCGAAACCCCATAAAGTTCATTTGTTGCAGTGCAAGGTTGGCCATGGAAATGTCCTTCCTGCCCAAGGGGACACGGCTTTTCTGAAGCAATTGCCTTTCCGAATGCTCACGCTACTACTGTCAGCAGCAGCCGCTGTGGCCTATATTTGCCAATATATCATCGTGTCCCAGACATCTAATGAGGAGGCTATAGCATGGCTCGCGTTTCAGGCTGTCGCTGCGCGCCTTAGATCAGTATACTGGATCACGAGCCCGAGGTTTCGGAGATAATCGACCAGAAGACTCTCAGTATGCGCTTTTGCCCAACAACGCATCAAAGATGCTTACTCTGATGGAGTTTCTATGCGGCTGCGAGCCTGGAAAGACTGTCATCCCGCACTGGGTTTGGAAGCAAATTCAAACTTGAACAGAAGGTTTATAGAAACTTTGGAACTAAGCCTCAAGGGTCACTCCCTTCTTGCTTGGTTATGCTCCTGATATGAGGATACAGATATAGTTCCTATCATCCCATGCATGGTTAGAGCTCTTAGTTCCGAGTTTCATATCCATCACGGACATCTCACTTCTCTGGAATCAGTGCAAAGGGGAAGAAGTCATTGTCAGGTAGATTTGTTGTGAAAATCGGGGCAGCGGAGGAACCATTTTTCTTGTTGCACGATGACTGCTCCTCACATACTATAATAATGATCAGAATATCAGTCTAAGGGCCATCAACAACGTATAGCCAGCTGCCAAAGAAGTGCCAGGTGGGCGAAGGAAAAGGCGATGGTCGACTTAAGCAGCCTCAACGCAGCGAGTGACTGTGGAGGTGGCAAGCAGACAGCGAAGCATATATATTATAATCTGTGTTATGTAGACCATAGGGAATGTCTATCCTGGAGCAGGGAAACAATGGGCTAGTAACAAATGACGTGAAGAAGATTCTACCTCTATCCTTAATACTTCTCTCAAGTTTCCTACGACTATGGATGGCGACATTCATGACCAGTTGGGAACAGAAAAGGGATAATTTATTATGTAGTATATATAAGCTGGTTGCGACCGTGGAAAAGAGCGCTACTGTGATGACATCGATCATGACAGAAGTCGAGGAAATGATCTATACAGACAGAGACTCTGTGACTTGGCGCTAGTATTATAGGACACGAAGGCTAGAGAGCTATGTACTACTTATTACTCTTCTCCAATTTCTCCTACAGGGTTTTTTGGAGGTGACCTAAGTCGTTCGAACTTCGTACAACCTACACAATGTTAAGGATATGATACGGTGCCTCAGGCCGGAACATGGACATGGATTTGGCTGTTCTTTGTTGATTATCAATTCGGTTGTTCTATCGAGTCACTTCTTTGTTGTAGCGTCTCGTTGTCTTAGGGGACATTCCTTGGTCTTACGGAATATTCCTGGCCGCATTATGAATGGGATATTTTTTCAGTTATTATTAGCTTACATAGGACTTGTCTATAAAAGGCAGCCAAATACTCATGTAAATAGAGCCCAGAATCAGCCATTGCCATCCCACTGTATTGTCAAATTAGCCTTATAAAACCCATATTATCAGAAACGGTCATCTGAATAACTTCTATCTCATCAGACTACCTTTTCTCATCTCTTACCCCTCCTCCCCTGTCGTCATGGTTAGAGTTGCATCCTACAGGCCAAGTCTATTTGGCACAACACCTCGATCGGCAGGTGCTGTCCCTCTCAGCGAGAAGCAGTGTGAACAGCGATATCGGGAGCTTAGGGAGCAGCGTATCGCTTCATTTCCTCGCTCCCAATTCGAAGCTCAACATAAAGAAGAGAGAGAGCGGGTATATCCGATGTTCAGGGGACAATCTTCTCCCCTCTGTGGCGATCTAAGCGATGAAATGGCCCTCGAGAATGTCAAGAACCGCTGGAAAGAACAGGGCATCTGGAAGGATGAATGGGAATATGGATGTCTACCAAGTGGACTTTGGAAGCATCAGGAATCACTTGGGCTCGAGGCAGAATCTGAGACAGACTCGGAAGCAGAAGCGGTAAGGCCTCTCTTTGACTATAGTCCGAAACGGAGAAGACCAAAGAACAGTGAGGAGAAGCAGAAAATCGCGGAGCGACGTGTTATACGAGAACGTGAACGGGAAGCCTCTCGTCCATATTATCAGTTTTGCTATCAGGTTTCGAAAGAGCGGGAACGAATTGAAGTTGGGCCAGAAAGCGCCCAACGAACTTGGACTGTCGATATCAATACATTGAAGGCTTATGAAAATGTTAAGAATACTTGGGTCAAGCGGGGGATTTGGGACCAAAGATGGGGCACACTGCCTGGCATGTCATGGATGCATGAAGAACTGCTCCTCGAAGAGATTGATGACAAGGATGCCAATGTCTATGATATTTTTATGAATAGGAGGATTGAGCGAAGGAATTGGGACCACTCGCCGGGGGAATATGTAGACCTTGACTCCAATGCCTTTGCACAGCTGCTAGGTATGTAGTCAATCATAAATGAGCCGGAGTAGCCGGCCCGGAAAAAATACTTTCGAACTAAGCAGATTGCTTTCGAACGTCCTTTTCCCGGCGAACCGAATCATCCTCAAAAGTTCGGCGTTCTCAAATCATGAGCTGGAGCAGCCAGCCCGGAAAAATATTTCTGGGCGTCCTTAAGCTTGCTTCTCCAGCTAGACGAACCGAATCATCCTCAAAGAGTCTAGCTGTCCTGCTTTCAGCAGAACAAGTTCGATAAGGATGCCACAACTGTTTCAGACGTGAGCTTGTTCAATGTTTGGCAGCGAGTTATCATATTTCTATACTCCGAAGCACATAAACAGTAGTATCGACCAGTAGAGAATATATCATAGTACCATATACCATTCTTATGAAACAATGTTAAAGTTGAGGAAATTTGAATGTTTCGGATTTACATACCTATAGGTCTAGATGATTAGCGAAAGATTAGCGAAATGAAAAGAGAATATACTAATCAATTCGCAAACTTCGAGCCAACGAATGTGCTTTTTCAAACAAGACATATCTCATCGTTTCGCGCACAATTGTCAAGGTGTTATCATCCCGAAAGCGTCCATGAGCTAGGGGAATGATTTTCTTGGAGGCAACGGCTGGTCCAGCGACAGTAATCTATGCAGTAACTTACTCACGTTAATTCCACGATGACCGGTGAGGCAAAGATTGAAAACTATCTCGCCTGTCCCTCCACTACTCTTTCAAGGTCCGAATCCTCCTATAGAGCCATTGACCAAACCATTCTCTCCCCAGGGACAGATTCTTAATATTGAGTATTACTATTACTCTGGCACCTTCACAGACGTACAAGAGATTCTCTGAGGTAGCCGTCGCGGCCCCTGAACCCTCATGCTTGGCGGAGATCCGTAAGACAGGGGAGTATTACTACTCAGTCATTCGCTCTTTCTTGAAGTATGCGGATGGCTGTATCGAAAGTAGTAACGTCTAAGCTCGTTAGCGACACGACTGCTCAAAGTATCCCAGCTCTCAGTGGAGATAGACTCTCTTGCAACTCAGCTTGAAAGCCGTAGCAGAAGCCTCCTCTCCTAGTTGCCTTTTGCCTGTTGCTGCACGTTGTAGAAGAGAGCGATCTGTGAGGATCATTTGGAGGTCGACCGCGAGGCTTCTCTGCAGGCCTGTTGATGTCAAATTCACCCAATGGAGGTCTTTATTTGTTTGTCTTGGTTTTGCTGTGCCACAATCAGTACACTGTTTACGGACCTTTCGAGTGCGTACATAATTCTGGGGACGTTTCAAGGATTTCTTCGGGAAGGAGTTAACTATCACCGATTGCAAGTCAGAGACTATCGCTGAAAATTATAATCGGCTGCGACGAAGCTGCTTGATGATGCTGGGTGTTCCTTTTTCGTTTCGGTGTTAACCTGCCGACCTGAGGAAGCCTTAGGCGGCGAAGTCACGTTACGCCCTTTTAACTACCTTACCGGGAAACGGGGTGGTAAAGATAGGCTTGCACCAGGGTGGCTAGGTCTGCCCATGCTAGCCAATCATTGCGGCAGATACTATCCTTGCAGGATTTGCTATCCTTGCATTCACTTGCCGCACTTGCAAGGGAGAATAGCGCCCGAAATTCTGACCGCCCAATATACTGCCGCTGGAGAAAGATTTTTTTCACCCATGGCCAGGCCTATGATAGTTATTAGGTGGCCCAACTTAC
>NPHW01002385.1:205-20744 GCA_002240705.1 Elaphomyces granulatus
GACTACTATTACTATTTTCCATTGCCGCAGAGCAAAGGACTTGATGGTAAGTTTATGTAAATAGACCGATTTTAATATTATTGTTCAAGTTCTCACATAGGCCTTGGAATTATAGTTTTATGTCGTGATATTCCAGAAATTTATTAAATATTGTTTATTAAAGAACAAAAAAGGTAAAAAAAGAAAGAAAAAGACAAAGAATGGTTGGAGAGTAGTAGTACCCCGACATAATATGCAAAAGCTACATATGTATTAGATAATAGCAGATGGTAGATGTAGATATTCATCTATCTTGGAGAAAATTTCTGTTGTAAGTGATAGTCAACCTAATGATCACCTAGTTAAAACCCAGTTAAACCCTCCTAACTCCACGAAAAAATTTCACAAAAACCATGAGGTCATCGCGATGTCACAGTAATCTTCCTCATTTTGTGTGGTTGTGGACTTCCCGGAGGAAGAGACCGTTAGGATGAGAAGGAAAATGTGGATCCCCGGCTTTTGGGTAGAAACGGCCTTCCAATGTTCTTACAAGAGAAAAAAGATTGGACCGTAATTTGAATTCCAGTCGCCTGGACTGGACAAGGCGTTCGTCTGGCCACCAGATGTGTTGATGACTCCGTAAAGCGTGACACGACACAAGCAGATTCCAAAGGCTATTATCTCTTGTAGGAACATACCATACTTGTTTCTTGTCAAGGCTCTCGAAACTTATTGAAGAGACGCAAATGCATGAAAAAGAATCATGATGTGACCGATCGCTCTCTTGTATCGGCTGGAGGTCTATTATCGGGCACGTTTAGCGTCTTCCTCTTGTTCCAACATAAGGAGGTCCAGCACGCCATGATCAATTTCGACAACGGCTCTTGCTCTTCCCACAACATTTTCAATTGGATCCGTGCAAAATTAGAAGGTTGGACAGGGGTCATCCGCATCTGGCAGTGGTACACAAAATGATTAGCCTGCGTGTTGAGCACCAAAGATGACTTCGAAAGAAATTCGTCGGGCTTTCGAGCACCACGAAGCTCAGAACATTGCAGCATTAATTGTTTTATGCCCATCTCTAGCCTATATGCGCGGTACTCGATCTCCGGCCAAAAGGCATCACCCCAGAGAGGGTCGCGACGCACTGCCGCCTGCAAAGCACCCAGCCAGAAGTTGAATTTTGGGAGGCGATCCCTAGACTCCGACATTTCTGCATCCGGAAGCAGGTCTGAGAGCAGACAGGCGACGGCGACCACTCGAATTGTCGGCTCTGAATACAGAACATGGAGGACGACACAGGCCGGACATCCTTCTGCCATGCACCAGTCTCGTTCCTCTGTCAGAATGCAATCAAGCCAGGAATACGCGCCGCGAGCTTCCCCTGTAAAGGCACGCTCTGGTTCTGCTCGGTTCCGACTCGACAACACAGATGTAGCAATCTGAGAGGCCTCGGCATGGATCTTCAACAGTGGAAGAAGCATGGCATGGGTGATATCGCGATGAAGACAGAATGTTGATTGTTCCTCTGGAGAGCACGCTTGTTGGTGGAAACGACAGAAACTATTCTCTTGCGTCAGCACGTGCAGAAGGTGCAGAAGCTAGCCCCAAATAATGTTATTATGAGGTGAAAGAGACCTTCAGCAACCAGGCGAACTAACCTTAACATATCTGACTCCCGCTCCCTTCGTTCCAATTGTTGTCGAAGAGCTTTGAAAGAATCATTGTGATCCAACTCCCCCTCTACCCCCCTAGGGATTTGAAAAGGCGATGCATTATTTGAAGTGGACATGATTTCCACCTATTTCCACCTATTAATGGCGACGGCTTTTTTTTTTTTGGTTGTTGCTGCTGGTGGGAAAAGGTTGATCATAAAGAGGCCGCCGGAGATTTAGGGGTAAATAGGGGTAAATGTCAGCAATCCGTCTAGATGCGAAAAAATATGAATTTAAGGTGAGTGAAGTCAGATCGGAAGTAGTAGATATTAACTTTAAAAAAACTCTTTAAAAAAAAAAAGAGTCTAATAATGCGACAGACGAGTGAGAACGATATGTGCAATTAAGTCACTGGCTTCTAGACAACGGTCGGTTGCCTGGGTAAGTTGAGAGACTGCGTGATGACGTTGAAAAACAGGGTTATCAACATCCAGTCATATCAATCAATCGAACCGATACGTCACTAGTACTATGTATCATTGTTTTGTTTTTACCCATGCACGAAGCGATTTCAACGAGAGTAACTAGAGAGAGAAAAAAAGAAAGAAAGAAAGAAAGAAAAGAAAAGAAAAGAAAAAGAGGAGGGGAAAGAGAGATAATAAGTTTAACAAGCCCTACATAATAATTATAATAAAGACGTTAATGACAAGTTAAGTTGTTTGCTCCTGTCTGTTTGCTAGTCTGTTTGCTAGTCTGTGCTAGGCGGTCAAGGCAAACTATGAATGAATGGTCATAAACTAGACATATATACTTTCCACCACCTTGACAAGTTGCACGCTTGGAGATTAATAAACCAACCCAATGAACAAATAATAATTATTGCAACAGCGCAAAAGCCGATCGTGATGGTCATATTTTCATATTTCCGGCTGTCATCGTCAATGCGACATGAGGTATGATATGTTAGTATCGTCTTGATGGCTTTTTGAGAGGCATGTTGTAATTTCTACGTGCCAGACAAACATGAAGGAGTGACATCGCCATTCTGGCTCACAAAGGCGCCAACGGCCAGCGGGTCCTTATCAGCCGTGATTGCTCCAGTCTCAACACTCTAGAGAGTCTAGATCTCTACTTGCAGGTAAACTAGTTGAGCCGTTGTTCAGTCTGCATTATTGAGCACATTACTCACTATTGGAACGAATCCGTAGAACAGTGTATATCTATGGAGCCCACACCAGTGAGGATACTCGAGCCTGTCCACCAGTGGAACAGAAACCCTCTTTCGATCAGCAATGTGCTGTTGTCTTCTTTTAGATATGATTTACCACATACTCTATTGTTGTTGATAACACGGTGAGAATGATGAAGCAACGCCAGCATTTACTACTATGTAGCAAGATTGAACTAATATAAAAATGCAAATTCCAAGCATACATCTAGGCAATCTTATTTAATCTAGGTAGTCATTCCTATTGGGCCGACCTCTTTTCTATCATAGGAAGGAATGATACATAGGAAATAAAATCGAGTATGATCGATAGATCCGATCGATCCACATCAGAGATCTGTTGACCTTAAGACACTCTTCCAAGTCGTCATTATGAGGATTGTCATAAATGACTGCTTATACTAGTCTATATCCTACTTGTAAGATTATCGCAGTTCTTTGGTGTCATATGTTATGCGCCTGGATCCAGAAGAAGAGAGTCCATGCGCTCCCGCCCTTATTAACAAGGATCCGTCACGTGGGCTTCCAACAATGAATCATGTTGAAGCCGAAGCTATCAAATGTTGTCAAATGGCAAAAAAATATGTAGATTAAGCGATAGAAAATATCTAGAACTACATATACACTACTATATCTTTATTATGATATTACTATCACTATCTGGATATTGTAGGTACCTAGTATCATAAGGATATTCTTTATGTAGGTAAGTAGCTCAAATGCTTATCATTCGAGCGATAAGAGATAAGTATCTCTCCCCGCATGGATCTATCTGATGATTCTACAGGTGCAGGAACCTGAAAGGCAGCAGCTGATCAGCCTGATTGATCGTCAACAAGATCGAATGATTGGTCTACTGAAACACAAAAACACAACAAACTTGAAGGAGTAATAATAAATAATAATGATGGAAAGGTATGGAGGTTCAATGGTTTAAATAAACAACATGCCGCCGTCAGGTCCATTAGTACTTTTGTTCTTCCTATCATACGATTGAGCTTTTCTTTATGTATACCCTCAATACTAACAAAAAGGGGAATACCCTATATATAGCTATATGGCACATATAAAAAAAAAGAGACCATCATTCAAGACGACGCAGATGTCTATGATACTTCTTCTTCTTTTTTGTTGGTTGAATTGGGGAGAGAAGCCTAAGGTGTGCAAGCTGGAGACCGTGGTTGCCTTGTTGTCGTTGTTGATTGATGCTGGGCTCCTTCCTTCCTTCTGTTGTTATTGATTTCCCCCCACCGACAAGGTTTAAAAAGAGGTCCTTTAGAATCTTATTTTCTTCTCTCTCCTTCTTCTTGAAATAATCCTCCAACAGCTTTTACCCCTACTTGTCAGGACCGTGAACATAGCATCCAAACCTGACTGAAGCCATTTTTCTTTTGTGTATCCCTTCATTATATACTCAGAAGTGCAGAATTACTGCCAATTTGATCTGCTATTCTGACATTCACCCGAACAGAAAGATGTCCGGTTATTCTTTTCCTTCTGTTGTGGCCTTGTGCTACTGGCTCTTGGTTGGCCTATATGGTGCCAAAGTCTTTGCTGTGATCTCTCCCATCTCGGCAGTGGGATCGAAATTCTTCCATGACAACGGCCAGCAGTATTATGTGAAGGGTAAGTCCTCTACCTGTTTTCTTCTGAGGTTCACACGCGTGCCGCTTCGATTGGTTCTTGACACCACCTCCGGCTAGGCATCGCTTACCAACTGACTGCCAATGACCCTCTCGTCGACACGGAGCAATGCAAACTCGATGCGGCCTTGATGGAGGAACTTGGTGCCAATGCAATTCGTGTCTACCATGTTGATCCAAACAGTGACCATGATGGATGCATGGAGGCATTCGCAGATGCTGGCGTATACGTGTTTGTTGACCTGGATACATTCACCACCGAAATCTCAGAGGTGAGTTTTTCTCGGGAGATTTCACTTGACAATCCTCCCATTGACACTTGACAATAGGACAATCCCCACTGGAATGTGACCCAGTTCAATGGGTATAAAAAGGTTCTAGATGTATTCCAAGGATATGAAAACACCGCCGGTGTCTTTGTTGGAAACGAGGTACTCACAACGTCGAAGGGATTCGGGGCTGCTCCCTACATCAAAGCGGCTGCCCGCGATATTAAAGCCTATCGGGAGTCGAAAGGCTATCGCAAGATCCCGGTTGGTTATTCAGCTGCCGACATTGCAAGTCTGCGTCCAATGCTCCAGAATTACATGGCGTGCTCGAAGAATAGCTCGGAAAATCTGGACTTTTTCTCTCTGAATGCTTACGAGTGGTGCGGAAGGTCCTCGTTCACGTTATCCGGCTACAGCATGCTTGCAGTGAATGCAACTGGATATACGATCCCCATTTTCTTTTCCGAGACTGGGTGCAACACCAATCCCCCCCGAGATTTCATGGACCAGACAGCCATCCTTGGACCTAGTATGGAAGACACATGGTCTGGTGCCGTTATCTACGAGTGGATCCAGGAAACCAACGATTATGGGTTGGTCAGCTATGGGCCTTACGATCCGGAGGCCTCACCCACGATTGCTTTTGTCGAGGATGGTTACACCCGTCGGGGAACTCCAACGCCCGTATATCCGGACTTCGACAACTTGAAGTCCCGCTGGGCGACTCTGAAACCGTCTGGCGTCGCTCTTGCTGATTATTCTGCCTTCGCCACGGAATTGACGCCTCCTCCGTGTCCAGCCCCAACCTCTGATGGATGGGACTTGGATGCAGAGTCGCCTCTTCCATCTCTAGGTCAAAGTTTAACGATGGAGTCTACCACCACGGCTTCCTCTGCCACGGAAACAGGGACGGAACCAACCGAACGCGCAGGGCCGGTCACTGGAGGTGCCAGTCGCATTTCCATCATGGGGCCAGCTAATGTCGATGGAGTGAGCACGCTGATGATGTTGCTTGCCGGTACTGTTGGTGTCTTGTGTTGGTGGCTCTAAGCTAGAATAGTTTTATGTACTATTACGATTGTTGACGCAGCGAGAGCGCTCTGGAAGTGTATGATGGAGTTGGAGTAGAGGCTCATACATACTGTATAAATACAAGTGTACATATATTATGACAGTCCTTTTATAAACTTGAAGTCTTGATATCATGATTTACAGGCATAAAACGGGAGTCACGTTCCAGTAACTCTTTGTAAGAGGGAAATTAGAAATTAAGAACGAAAGGAGAGGGAAGAAAGAAAGAGATGAAAATAATAAAACAAAGTATAAGCCCCCACTGAACGATGCCGGAAGCTAAGTACAATGTAGGGCATACGAAGGCCAGTGAGTTAAGAAGTAATTTCTCCAAATCGTAACGGGGGTTTCGTTGGTTTCGTGTCTAAGGAGAATTCCACCCTGTATCCATCATCATAGCTGTATCATAACATTAACCATGCCAATTCCAAATCGCACCCAACAAACAATAATAGTCGGTTTCCGTAAAAAGATTCCATGTGTAGCAGGACCCTGGACGCCAGAAGGAGAGGTGGCCCAGGAAGGAAGAAAGAAAGAGAGAAAGAAAGAAAGAAAGCGAAGAGAAGCAATCATTAGGTAGGTAACTATAAGGAGGTGGAAGAAAGAAGAATTGGAAGCTTTGGATGAAGAAATTAAGAAATAGAGAAGAGGTATATGGGTTGGTTGGACGGCAATTGTTATTTCTTCTCTTCCCTTCTCTCTTTCTTCACGAGACTTTTTTAATATAATTACTTAGTTGGCGAATCAACAGGGCTGCGGAAGAAACACGCATCGTACCAGACATTATTATTACCAGACTCGTCGTCGTCGAGGAAATCTTCAATGTCATAGTCGAGCTGCCCCTCCACGTCGCTGTCCGGTTCGTAGGCCGTGTCGCCCGATTTGTTGATGCCGAAGTCGAAGCCAGCTAGCGTGGCGGGTGTTAAAGGTTTGACTCGGCCGCCCAAAGTTTGTTCTATGCTTTCTAGAGAGGATTCGGCGCTGCCGATGCCTCTTGCGGTAGGAGGCAGTGGTGACCATTGTCGTTGCTGCTGCCGCCGTTGTTGTTGTTGCTGCTGCCGCTGCCGCTGTTGTTGTTGTTGTTGTTCTTGTTGTTGTTGTTGTTGCCGTTGTTGCTGCTGCTGTTGCTGTTGCTGCTGCTGCTGCTGCTGTCGCCGTTGTTGCTGTCCATCAATCATTCCATATGTGGCAGTTTCCTTGAGAGATGTTTCTTGGGGGATAGCCGGAGGCGGTTTGTGAGTGGGGAATAGCTTGCTGACGCAATGCATTTTGAGGATTCCTTCCAGGTATCGGAGGGAGTTGGCGAACTGTTGTTCTACATGGTCGGCCGAAGGGCGTCTCTCGGGATCCTTATCCAGCATTTCCCGGACGACCGCAAGCATGGGCCCAACGGCCCTGAATGCAGGATCCTTGTGCTTCTTCGCGTCGCGGTCTAGGAGTGTGATCCAGGACACGATCTGGGTATGATTCCGGTCCAGATGGAATGAGGCGTCAGCGGTCCCGCCGCCACGGCCGGCAGTCCGGTTCTTCGCGCCTCGATGATGGGCGAATTTTGAAAGCTTACGCTTGCACAGGTGAGTAAATATATCCAAAACCACGGCCGCGAGGGAGAAGATATCTGATGGTTGTGAATTGAATTGATACGATTGCCAAGTCTGGATGACGGCCGTCTGAGAGTGCGCTGTTTGCGATGCCACTGGATTCCTCACTGACGATCCTCGAGTGGTTGAATCTGACGAGCTGGACGAGATCGAAGCCGTATACAAGACGGGCCTTTCCCTGATGGCCAGTCGGTTGGCACGGAGCCCGGAGCTGGAGTTCGATGAGGAGGAAGAGAAGGCGATGGACGACCGGATAGGAGATCTAACAGACCCGGCTCGGACCGTCGTGCCCTTCAGGGCGGCGGAATCCGGCCGTGAACTTCCAGACGACCGAGGTGGACGCGGAGAGTTACTATTCTTTCCCTGACTGGAGGATGGCCGTCTAGCGGTGCGGCCTCCGGATGGCAGAACGGTGAGTGATGGGCCAATCTCCTGGACGGCTGTCGTCCGAATCCAGCGCTCTGGCGCAGCATATTGATACGCCTCAATGTCGTTGATCTTGGCGAGCGGCAGCAAAGTGTCCAGACTTTCAAATTGACCCAGGAAGATGCGATAGTCATGGTCGACGAAAATGTTGGAGGGTCGAATGCCACCGTGAGCACAACCATGGGTGTGTAGCCACGCCAGCCCCTTGGCCAGACACTGCGGCCAGTTGATCAGAATCTCTTTCCGGCGTGGTTTCAGGAGGCGTTTGAAATGCTGGGGCGTGTCAGTTAAGAACGAGACCAGGGTGCGGTTATATGTGCCGGAAAAGAGCACATAAATACTGTCGTCCGTAAAATAGGAGCCATACACGGAGAAGAGGTGTTCGTGCGCCAGTCGTCTCAACGATGCGATCTCCCCAAGCACTTCTCCTTCCTCTAGAAAGTGAGGAGCGCCGCAGACCTTGATGTGCGTCCGCAGAAACAGACGACAGACGCGACCTGACAACACGACCTTCTCCACGCCTCCCTTGTTCGAATGGGTGAGACCGGTTCGCTGGACCTCGACGGGGACGCCCTCGTTCTCTGAATAGACCATATGCTCCCCTTCCTGAATGCCCCGGACCAGAAAACGCCACTGTGTATGGAAGAACTTCGTGGCTAGCGTGGGATTCTCCCCCTCTGGCGAGAGGCGAAGGAGATTGATACGGTGCGCGGAAACGGGGAGATCGGAATCGTCATAGGATTCATCAACGAGGGCAAAAATGCGATCCGGAACACCGATTTCGTTCAGGATGAGAAACAGCTTGCCCGCCTTGGTCAGCACCCAGTCCATGTATGTCTCACTGGTCAATCCCTCGCCCCAGGGAGGCAAAGTAAAGAGCCGACTCTGGTTTTCAAGCCGTAGACGCGTCGCCACATATTCTCGCGAGAGAGTGGCCTCGGCCCTCTCGTTCGTCCACCATAAACAAGTGATTTCAGACATTGCGATTGCATTGTGACGGTATCTGCAAAGTGACAAGAAAACCGTATTGAGAGGAGGAGAGGAGGAGAGGAGGAGGAGGCGGAGGAGGAGGAAGAGGAGGGGAGGGGAAGGAGAGAAGTGGAGTGATATCGCCAGACCAGTATGATAACTTCAGATCAATTCCTCCATCTCTCTTGGCTTCTTATCTCCCGAGTCCCCGCAATTACGGTTTCTCAGGGACCTCGACAGAAGGTATGTACCCTGTAGATCCCCTCTCCATGATCGTAACCCTCAGGATCTTGATCTGCAATTGACTTTCTTGGACGTCAGGATTTGAATAACGAACCTATCCCAATTGCAACCCCTTATCAGCAGCCACTCAGATTGCAATTCCACCGCGGCAACCGATCCAAACGCCTATTTTTTTATTTTTCAGAGAACTACCTAGGTACTCCAGTAGGTATCAGCCTTACCCCAGTATCAGACTAAAAGGATTTTGCATGGTTAGTGTTGAAAGTAAAGGCGAAAGGTGATATGTATGGCAAAGGCCAAAAGAAAAAAGAAAAGAATGAAGGTGTCAACCTTGAGATAAGACGCTAAAGTAAGCTATGTTATAGCTATCGAGTTATGTAACTTATACATGTACATGTATTATGCTCGTGGCCGCAGGGAGTTATTATCTTGGTAGCCCCACTAGACCCAATAATCTCACACTAGACCCCCATAAGCTTTTTAATTAACACAGTTGACCAGTATGACTTTTGACTGTTTTTATGCAAGTATCGAAGATAGAACGCCGACGTACATACATATATGAATCATATATATACTTTACTGAAATGTATATATGTACATGAGAACTATTTCTTCATACATATACAGACCAGATTACACTGAGCATTATTCAAAGCTAAATTACATTGTTGTAGTCATAATTCACTACTGATGCTACACGTGGCATCATGGCATGTGGTCTATGCTGAAGGTAGTTTAGCTGCCCACAAATAATAATTAATAATAATTATCATTACTCCATACACGGAGATAACTATTATCGTCCCAACATCAGCCACCACGCGGATTGGCGGGCTCCAGTTAAACAATAATTTGTCGGTGACTTTTATGAGCGGGGGCTTTTCCGCCTAGGTATTCGTTTCTTCTCATCTTTCAAACCAGAGGGACAAGTCCACAGAAAGTTATAATTGTCTAGAACGTTGCTGTCAAACGCCAATTCCTTCAGGATCTATTAATATGATAGGTATATATTACTCTTACAGAGAGCCGCCCCTTTTTTTGGGCAGGTGCTGGACGAACATCCTAGTCAGGTTCCTCTCATCCTCAGGCGGTCTGCAATGCAGCCTGAAGCCCAGTGCGATCGATCCGTCAAATGCTTGATTGATAGCTTGTCATTAGCCGTAGATTATTGCGACCCCCACACGTTCTCGGCTACAGCTCAAAAGAGTTGAAATTACTAGTACGTCCTCCCTAAGTCCTAGTTAACATATATATATTATATCTATAAAATATTAAAATCAATGTCGGACGCAAATACGGATTACGGAGTGCATACTGACTGCATAGTTCTTCGTATGTACATACCGCCTTGACTGAGCACTCGCTGGTATACAATAATGGGGTTCGAGGTATGTATATCATAAAGGGAGACTATAACTAATAAAACTAATTGGCAATCTCACCGCTATTCACCTGTTATCTCCCAATCAAAGACGGACTTGGCCATTTCGATGGCATCAATAATTAACATAATTATTAATTATAACACTTCTAGTTATATCTGAAGTCGATTTTGCCTTCCAAAGCTGCCCATCGACGGGCCATCGTTGGTTACAGTATCCAGCTAGATGCTGTCGTCCGCTCCTTACATAGATGCTGCAATCCAATGACGATCAAAGCAAGTCTTGTCGGCTTGGTTGTCCTATTTCCTAAGTGACCTCCGAAATAATCTCACTTCCGGCACCTTTTTGATTGGCCTATCACCTGACCTCTATCTGCACACCAGAGCTCAATTTGGGTTAGGGTCAGGCTAGAAGTTGACATCGCTCGGCGTTTTGCATTTCTCCTCACTATTGCTATAATATCAGTGCTGCTATCTGATACCCCGAATAATAATATGTACGTACTAGTATCTGGGTCAACTAATGTGACTTGAGTTCAACAGTGTTCGGAGGAGTCGTATGATACGGAGTACTACAGAATGTGGAATTCGGCCAGGAGAGTTGTGAATGGAGTCATTGTTATTGACAGGAAGAGAACATCCAGCATCCACTTAGAAATACCGTGCAAGAATAATCACGGCTGACAGCAGGACTTCGTAGAACAATGACAATGTTGCAGAGTACAGTACAACACAGGTTGGCAAAGGAGGACTTGAGTTAAAAGACTTTATTTTAGTTTGTCTCGGTCCAGTTTCCATATGCAACGTTAAGCTGTCCTCACGACAGAAAATCCTGCCCGAGAAAAACAATCAAGAAAAACAGTTCAATAATCACGTCAAAATGGCTCTTGAAGCGGCATAAATTTGCTGACAACATTGTCGTAGCTTCATGTGCACAACTGGCTGCGCCGTGCATATGCGGTTCCAATCAACTCCTTTCCCTTTATCAGTGATAAAGGTCCTTGCTATGTAATTCGCATATAAATCGCCCAAAAATAACCTCTCAAGTGGCTTGTGAAAGAATTATCATTGGTGAAAGCAAATCAGCCAAGCGCGGTTTGTAAGCAGGGTCACTGGTGAGGAGAACTCTACACAAACTTTTTCCTTCAACAACCGCTGCAGCAAAGGCACGTTAGGTAAAGAAGGACAATCCCAGTATAGAAGACGGAATAGGTTGTACATATAGCAGCATAATACAATGTCTACTCATATATATCATAACCTATACACCACCTAAGCGCTGAGATCCACCGCCGAAGAAAAAAATGACACGCAGTCTTGGCTCTTAGGTGGCCCCGGGGGGCCGTTAGCCCGTCTGCGGTTACGGGGATTCACTAATTATGGGGTATCATACATTAATATCAATAATACTAACTTTAATAATGGAGACTTTGAATAAATATCATAAACACGACCGCGCGACCGAGGATCTCGCTGTAGGAATCTCGATGTTCCAAATTCGTTCCAGGTAAAGAATCTTATAATACACAACAAGGATCATCGGGCCAATGTTACATACCTGCATTATTTCGGGTTGGAAATGGCCATACTGGATTCATGGGCCGACTTCGATGGTAAATACATAACTTAAAAAAGGACGGGCGGGAAATTTTTTTTTTCGCGGATATGATAACTACCTACCTATCATAGGTACATAACTACCGTATATCAAGTCTTAATGTTGTGATTTTGCAGAAAAATCAAAAGGAAAGACTGGCAAATACATGACCCTCAATAATGAACTATATGTACAGGCTATAATCCTCTCAGGAACCTTACTGAGGCACTAGCGAATAGTATACATTTCTACAGCTTTACCTCATTATAAGCAATCCCAATATAAGCAGAACCTCTATGTAATATTTTAGTTACAATACGAATGACAAAAAATTGCTTATAAACTGAGGTAAGCCGGTATGGAGCAAGACATCGCTTCTTGCTATAGCGTATTCAGACTAACTCTATGATAGGATGTTGGCTCGGAGCTGGTTTGTTTCAGGGCCTGGCGTGCCGCGTGCGGAGCGAGTCCAATCTTAGATGAGTGCGAGGGTTTTCTTCGACGCTAAATGTAACCCGGGCACTAGATTGACTTAAATCCACTCGCCGTAGCCAAATGTGGCAAGCAAAGGGTACTAGTACTAGCCAGGATGCACGAGCCACGAGGTAAATATAGTTTGTAGCTCAATTACAAAGTATCCCAATTTTTATCTTCTCTATTATAATTGATTTGGGGACGTGAATTGTGAGAATAATACGGCAATAACTCATGCAACATTGCAGCGGTTAGCGCCGGTTACTTACTAATTAGAGTACCACATTTCAAGCCATTTGGCTACGGCGAGTGGATTTAATAGAAAGTGCGAGTGGATTTAAGTAGACTTTATCTAGTATCTAGAGGGCCTATCATAAACTAGGGCCCTCTGGAGTCTGGAGTCTGAACCCTACCTAGGGTACCAACGGCGGGGTGGCGTTTTCTATTTCATGCAGCCATCGTCACGGATTGGATGACAAACGGAGTCAGTCACGAATGAGATGGCTTTTAACGTCTATTTTCTATGCAGAAGCGACGATAATACCACCCTACAGTAATGAGTTGAGGGGAGGTTGAAACAGTGGCATGGTCTCGGGGTCCAATACGAAGCTCTCCATGGCGCCTCGTACGCCTTCTCTGAGCTCTCCTTCTCAACCACTGGTTCTTTCTCTTCTGTCATGTCTCTCTCTACATATGTAAATTCTCAGTGGAATCCCCTCATTCCGACGCTGATCTCTCTCATTTTGAAGTTTACCTATCGATGTCATCGCCAAATCTACACGGATAGGAAGATTGTTAGAGTATAACATGCTCGAACGAATGGTCAAAATGGAGAATAATAAAATGGAACGGGTAGAAAAGTTCTCGACAGATCTAGGTTGCAGCTTAAAGCAAGCATACTTAAACAGGAGTCGGGATGGAGATCTACGTATACGGCTTCAAGTAGGGATGGATGCTCAAGCAAGAGCCCAGAGGTTACTGGAGGATTCGGCACAGATTTCTAGATACTTATATACAGGATGGGCAGAAAGTGGAATTGCCAAAGGCAATGAGAAAGCAGGTATGTACATAACGTGATTGGAGAAAGCTGATATATTCCCAGAAACAAGAAGATCCTTAACTGGCGGAAAGTGAAGACGTTGGGTACATAGACGGTCGCAACAAAGACGCCCATGATAGAACCGGTAAGCCACGATATCGAATCCTAATATGTACATTATTAATGTCACTACAAAATGCAGTTCTACGATTAGTCAGCGGGGAGAAGAATATGAGGTAGGCTACCTCCACACGCAGCATGGACTCCACTCTTCTGCAACCGTCGAAGTCCTGGAGGTGCATGACCTGATTATTATTAGTTTTTACGAGAGGCCTTCTCCGATGTGATGTCAATCAGCTCTTAATCAATAATTTACATGTCAAGGCTGGCACGGGCAAAGCCTCATGTCATGAATGTTCATCTCATCCACATTGAAGAAAGATGGCCAAAGACGCCGAGAGAGAGTGTCTCATCGTTCGAGCTAGAATACACCGGTGCAGCAGCGCATGGAATCGCTGGAAGAACGCTCCATGCACTATTCCGGTTGCCTCTTGTCAAATGATGAATCTGAACCTCCCCATGACCGATTAAGACCGATTAAGCGCCAGGCCTTACAGGCCACGTTTCGTGGAATCTCGTACTTCATTGAGGATGAAAAATCAATAATTGGTCCGCAAAAACTAGCAGCGATTGAGAAGCGCTACAGTAGACCTCCGGATTAAACACCAAAATAACTCTTTAGGTATCGAGACAAAAAGCCAGAAAGCCAGAAAACAAGTAAAATCAGGGGGGAAAACCCCTCCCAAAACTGTAAACAACTTCCCCTAACCATCATAGATTCCAGAAGCAATGGCGCCAAAGAGTCCTTATGCATAGCTAACCAACAGCCAAGAAAGACGTAAACCAGAAATTCATAACGTTTTTTCCAATAACCATCTCTACCGATAGTGATCTCGGCCGGCCTTTTCTTGTGCGCGAGTTTTTCGTTCTCTCCGGATCTGTTCTCCCACGATGATGCTGAGCAGTCTTTTGTAGAGATCGTCTTCAGCCCAGCCGATTGTGCCATTCCCACCATTGCGTCTATCGCCTTCAGATAGCTCCAGCATAAACACGTCGAGAATCCCGAATTGAATTTTAGTGATGGGAACGCCATAGACGCCATAGATACCATCCGCTGTCCAGTACCTGTCACCGATCATGTCTTCACGACGGGGAGTGGGGTAGTAAGGGAAAAGTTCGGGTGATTCTTGGGCTAGTCGGTACAGATGCCTAAGCGCGAAATAGTGATCGTCAGTGAAATAGCCTGATGTTGCAAGGGGCCACATAAGATTGGGTCTCCTTGGTTCGCGTCTCCAATTGCCGGAGGGCCTGACCAAATCGGCATCGGATGGTTGTTTAGGGACATCGACTTGCTCTCGACGTTGGCTGAGATCTGGGGTTCGCTCTTGAATATCGTCAGTTTCGGACGGATTGGTATTCGTCGTCCCCCACCATCTGGGAGTGAATCGAACGAGTCTCTGAAACCACGACGATGATGTTGACGCTGAGACTCTGCGTTTGGTTTGTATCGCAGACTCCGAGGCCGGGCTGTTGCGGGTAGACACGTTTTCAGCTGGGGACAGACCAAGAGGGTGCGAATCGCCAAAACCTCCAAGTGCTTCCTCTTTAGGATGCTCTACAATGTTGGCATCTCCATCCGTAGGAACCCCTTTTCTTTCAAATGCCAACTCAGCGGACGGATAGGTTTCAACGACCTTCACCGAAGGACTAATATGATAGTCAAAATCATCATCGAATGCCGGTCGCGCGCTGCTGGAAGACCACTGCTGACGAGCTGAGCTCGGTTCGCGACGAGGGTTAATCGACGTCGGCTTGCTTGAAACGCGAGTATCATTCTGGCTAATATCAGCCCGTGGACTGCCATTCGCATAGTACCTCCGAGTGTTGGGTGTGTCACGCTCATTGAGCAAAGCCGAAAGATCGACTTTCTCCTCTCTGAGATCACGTAGTCGTGATTTTCGCTGTGACAGAAACTGAGTCTCGCTCATATCCCATTGATGTGGAGATGAATTATTTGGATGATCGTAAGCCTGATAATCCGGACTCCTGCGTGAAAGTCTCGTGGTCTTGGAGTACGGTGGTTCCGGTATGCTTGTCTCCTCCAACCGAAACGCAGTGGAAGGTTCTTTGAGACTAGTTTCATGGACCCTCGCTTCTTGTTGCCATATGTCTTCGTAGTCATCATCCTCATCGGAGTATTGTTGATCAGGCTCAAAATCAGTCTCATTACTTTCGGACCTCTGAGGACCATTGTCGGCATCACTGTTAATGACGATGACCTCACTCGGACTTGCCATCTGAATAGCGCGACTAACTTCTTCTCTTTCGCGTTGCCATTCTGCCTGGAGCCGTTCCGTTTCAAGTTTTAGATCATTAGATTCAATTTCTCCCGTACGCGTTTGGTCTGTTGTAGTAGCCTGTGGGCTCACACGGGATGGCGAAATAGCTGGATCTAGATCATTAGCTATATCTATCTCTTTCCTCCCTTTTTTCCGTTTCTCGGATTCCATGTGTCTCTTGGCGAGCTCTTCCCCAAATCTGATACCAGCACGTAGTTCTCTCTGGGTTTCCCGCCCAA
Source organism: Elaphomyces granulatus (assembly GCA_002240705.1). NCBI lineage: Eukaryota > Fungi > Ascomycota > Eurotiomycetes > Eurotiales > Elaphomycetaceae > Elaphomyces > Elaphomyces granulatus. Next base: position 16,422 of record NPHW01002385.1, read on the forward strand.
ATCCACTGAATAATTTCTCTAGACGCTTCCCTGGGCAATTAGGATCTTCAGCATCCTCTCTCGTGTTCAACCATCTTGGGCCTAAAAATGAACTGCGTGATCTCGACCCACGTTGCTGGCGTCGTAGGATACCTTGAAGTGCAATTCCGACTCGGACGACTTTTGCTAAACTTGGATAGGCTCTCTTCTTCTTTAACGTAACTTTGGCTGTCGAAGCAGAGGCAGGAGCGGGGCTAGGTGGGTGCAAAATATTGATGGCCGACGTATCCTTAACTAGTGGAGCGGTATTTGTGTTCGGTAGAATTTTAACATAATCGGGTGGCGATAAAGTAATTCCAGATTTTACGGCTATGGATTGATTAGGATGCAGTAAAGCTGATGTAGCCTCTAGGTTTCTGGTGGAAGTTCCTAATTTTGTTTTATCCGTTGGTCCCTGTTTTTGGCGTTCAAAGAAAGGTTTTAAGGGCCCTTTTGACGTATTCAATATGGATCCAAGATTTCCCTGCCTCGCTGATGGTAACGAGTCCAAAGACACCATACTAAAACCCTCGCTTTCCATAATGGAATCAAATTCTTTGTGCTCATCAGTTGGATCGCCTAGAGTGTCTAGCTGTTCGTGACCACCAATATCATGTTGTAGACCGATCCTGCCTGTACCATCTTCGAGGTTCTCATCAATGAGGGACGATGAAGTGGGAGTTGGATACAAGCGACGGGGCCGAGGGGTGTGTCCTGCATGTAAGGTATTCATCGGAGAGATATCACGTAGTCTTCGGGCGGCAGACTGCGTTTCGGGCGTGAGCTCTGGATCGCCTTCGGTTATCTGTATCATCTTCACTGGTGACTTGGCATTCTCATTGTCCCTCACCCATGACGGCCTTGATGAGGTCCCATTCGCACTGACTGTATGGGGATGACTAGCTTCAGTCTGATGTCCGGATGGGTCTGGACTCGCAACCGCATTGTCTGACTCAGAGATGTTGCCTCCATCTGCTGCGATATCAATAGGGCTTGGTTCTTTTTCGATCGTCATCCTTTCGACCGCGGCTTCACTTGAAAAACTGTCCTTTGGCCGGCTCCTTCTTTGATTTGTGCTGGATGCTTTTCGTTTTGGTGTTCGCCCCGGACTGCCTCTATTTGGCGTACCGTTCGTTTCCCGGGCATCAGACTTTCGAGGCCGGCCCCTTCGCTTCTTGGGAGACATTTCCCGTTGTCCAACCTCATCCCTCAATGGCACTTTTGTCGTTGTTGTCGCCGCTTTCTTGGGCCTCTTTCGCGGCCTCTCCCTTTCGTTTATGTCATCCTCATGTTCCGCTTCCACTGTCACACGAATCCTCCAAGGACTAAGATTACCTTCCGACTGAATTTTGGACGGAGATAACGATCTTTGTTGGGTGCCAAGTCTCATTGGAGGACTAGAGGGTAACACAATATCATCAAATCTAATCGTATGGGAGGCCACCGCCGGTGTGAGGCTGCTGCGCGGTTTCTTTTGGGGCGTATGGACAGAAGACGGGGAGCGCTGGCGGCCAGAGAGCGGATGGATCGGGGACGATATCAAATATTCAGCGTCGCCAGCTGGGCCCAAAAGATCTGGAGAAGAGCTGAGGCTGCGGAGGGCCATTGTAACGTGGCGTGAACGACAACAATACGGTCCAACATTCGCATAGGGACCGCGATGGTGTAGTCGCGTCGCGGTAGACCAGAGCAGTCACAGGAACTGAACCCCGGCTTTCCAAGTGACAAGACCGACGGATTCCATTCCACGGAGATCGCTTTTATCGAGTACGCGTATATCAAGATTCATGGGAAAGCAGAAGCACAAGCGGGGAGTCAATGACAACATTTAGCACGGTAAACAAGTTCTTTCATGATTTCTATCTACTATGATACGAGGTATCATTGCCTTAGTGCCTCAGACCCTCAAGCCTAACAAATTAGCGGCACACTAAACCATCTTAGGTTAGTAATGTCTTTTACGTCTCACTCTTTCAATCGTCTTCAACTTCTCTACCTGCTCCTCCAACGGCATAATAATTAAGCTCGCGTGCTTCTTGGATTGGGGGGGGTGCTTGTAAAATAATACCTTTACCAGATCCTGCGTTGGCCATAAGAATTGGGCCACGTCTGTCGCCCAACAAATGTTGAATGATCTCGATTTAGGCTCAAGGCCAAAGAGCTCATTTACACCGTGCTGTATAAGTGCCGTTTGCTTGAATACACCATCCTCACCACCCCCCAAACGCGTCATCGCTGTCGCCCAACATCTACCCGCAAAATCACGTCTGAGGCAACTACTCGAATATGACTGAAAGGATTACGGTTTTGATGCTCCTTGGAGCTTTGGGTAACCGAATATAAGTGCCGAGCGGTGTCTGCAGTCTGGCAGGGTCGTTGCTGCTGTAAAGTGGTCAGGAAAATTGAAAATATTACGGACGTCGTGCACGTTACCCGATAGCTCTCTAACGTGGTGTCGTATGGTACATCAGATAGATAGAGCAGTGCCTTAAGCACGTTATAGGGCCTTACATACCACAAAAAGTGATGGTGTTTATCTGGGCGGTTCAATTCAATTCTTCGATATTAAACATCACGATATCTTTATTAATACAATTCACCGACCACCATAGATCCTGAACTCATCGAAACCATCCTTCACAGCTAACGGAGTAGAGAAACGGAGAAAGCTCTCAATTTCCGTGTCTCTCCACCCCCGGCTTCGCAGAGCGGGCAGCGGCTTCGATCATTGTACAGACCCAATTAAAGATGTGGAGGAGATCGTATCGGCGTTCGTAAGATCTTGAAGGACTGACAATCCGAATCGATTGCCATAAACCGAAACAAACTTCCGTCTGCGTAGAACCCCTGAACGAAGTCGTTTCTTTTAAATTTTCGTCTGTGGAGGACCCTCATTATGGCAAGATACGTGAGGAGTTGCGCCTCTGCTTGCCCGATGGTTGAGTTAACTGACTCTTTGCCCAACAACGCCGATCCGGCTCCGGGCGTTCGCCAGCCACGGTAGGCGAACTGAGTCCGGAGCCGGATCGGCGTTGTTGGCTGTCGAGGCAAAGAGTCAGTAAACCGCGCAACTCCTCACGTATCTTGCCACAATGAGGGCCCTCCACAGTACGCCAATTTCGCAGCAGTCGAGAGGACCCGACAATATAGGAAAATTTTCCACGTACCTAGCCACGGCGGGAGAGACATACGGGAAGGGTTGCATATCATCTTAATAAAACATAGGCCAAACAAATCTATCATACCAGAGGCTGCTATCTGAACGGTTCGTTAATAACGTCCACATGTGGAATAGATGAGAGAACTTACCGATGTTTGTTTTTTTTTACTTAATAATATTTAGGATTTGAAGCTCCCTCGATATGTGAAACAACTGTGTCGTCTTGCCGGACAGATAAGCCCTTACGATAACGGCAGGATGGCAATGATTAACGGCATCATTGAAAATTTTCCGGAAGGTGTCGCGTGCGAGTGGTATTAAGAAGTACGCGATCCTGATCCTCTGCAGGGCTTAAAGCCCCAGATCGCTGGATAGTCAGAATCTTCGCTTTCTTGGTCCTAATTTTTTGGTAAGTTGGCAAGTTGCAGCACCCAATGCATGTTGAACCAACAATTCCCCGACATCTTTTTTTCCTTAACCCCAATCTAGTCCTAGACACCGGTATCCTGATTGCCTTATTAACCCCCTGTTCTTCGGAATTTCAGAAAAGGCTCTACCGAGCTCTTGGCTAAGATTTTTTTCTAGGGTAACCTCCGCCATGGAAGAAGGATTCGACGAGGAGACAGTAACGGTTAGTATGGAATAGGGAGTAACGAAGGTGGCCTATCTCAGCACCCTCCGTAAGACAACTTCAAGTTGGAGCAAGAACATGTGTTCCGGGTGAATAATAAATAATAAGATTGGTTTCGCGCAAAGGGCCAAATCGAATTAGGATTTCCACTCGTTAGGATTTCCTGGGTCACCTGACTCCGAGCCCCACCAATACCCCTGCTAAGTAAAGCCAATGACCTGCTTCAAATCTCTTAGCGTGGCCACACGCGAGTTTATACCTTCCTCGGTTAGCTTTGCCCAGTGCCTCAGACCCTGCCGCTAATCTGTTAGCGGCCTGGCGGCTCCTCCTCAAAGGGTCTGTTGAGGCAAGATGCTCCCATGTTGTTCCTTGACATATATATAACATATAACAAGACGCAGCTCCCAAAGTAGGTAAATGATCAGTCCTCAGACCCTAGCGTACTTTACTCCGCTAGGGTCTGAGTAACTTTTTCCCGGATTTCTTAGTAGCGAGTTCCGTTTCTTAGCAGCAA
>NPHW01002389.1:0-14686 GCA_002240705.1 Elaphomyces granulatus
ACGATGAATCGATGGACGTCAGATACATACGCAATCCCTCCTTTTGATACTTGGCCACGCGTACGTTCAGTCCTAGCTTTCTCCGCTTGTTTAGAGAGTTCGGATTCCCACAGATGATCGAGCATCAATTGATGAAGATGAGCCTGGGAATTGAAGCAATTCTGGAATGAAGACTGATCAAGCTAAGTACAACGCGTCGGATGAACTAGTATAGACGCTGTGCGCCCGGGGAGGTTGGCCGGAAGGCCGCCTGTACCTTCCGTTGCGGCCGGAATTGCGAGCAGGTTGCTCGGAGGTCGATCTGTACAATTACGAAAAGATTAAACAGAGAAATCGCTCCGACAGGTAGTGCGGAAATTCAGGGAGTTCAAAAAGTAATGTTCCTCAAGGAAATGATTTTCACCAAGTCCGGTAGACGGCTCTAACGGTAGTCAGGACGAGCATTAAAGGAAATATCCAGCATTAACGCTGGCATGCATGGTCGCCAGGAACGGTCCTGAGCCACAAAGTAGTTCCCTACTAGGAAAGTGTCTCTATTGCAAGGAGCCAGGCCATGTGGTCGCCAACTGAATCTGTCTTGTTAGATTGCGAACCTCAGAGCTCAAAATCATGGAACTGAAGGACATGTCGTTGCCCCTGTCAGCTCGGAGTTGGCAAAAAAAAAGAACACCACTAGGAAAAGTCTCCTATCTGGGGGAGATCTACGAGTTTAGTCTAGAAGGGTTGGAACCGAACTGAATTACAGAAGTCTCGCTCTGAACTGAACGCCTGATTTGTAATCAGTTCGCGTTCAGGGGATCCATTCCCATCTCTGGGGCTATCTTGAAATTGAGGCACGGTTGTTCACAATTACTATGTCTTGAGGGGACATGTCCCTCAAGAGTCAAGACCCCGGCCTGCTCCTGTGGGAACCAATGTTCAATGTTGTTCTGTCCTTACAGGGAAGTAGGTCCAGCAGACTTCAAAGTATTTACTCGATAGCTCGGAGAGAACCATTGTAGAACCTCCCTCGCCTTTATGATTTATCCCAACCCTGTGCCCTTTTAACTTTTGTAGTTGTGCAACTTTCAAAACATTCATGCCTAAAGGCAAAGTATTTAAATAGCAGCGCGACCGCTGTACCTTGAATGAAGGCACATACCTCGCTTGAGTTTTCCTTTAAATAATGATTATTGATAGGCTCCCTTTGTCCTCTTTGACGAACATCATCAAGCCTGTAAATAACATCACACGATGGCAGTCAATCCGCCAGAACAAGGATGTCAGCCAGCCTCTACGGCCGTGGACAAGGATGACCTCTCCATACCAGTAGATTTTCCAGATTCCGGTCTCCTGTCTTTAGTGTTCATGCTGAATTGGTCTCCAGATCATTGACTTCGGACCCTTCCAGAAGGGAACTCCTTCGACTAAGCGCTCCGTCGCGGCCGCCGTTACTTCAGCCTTCAAGACATCTGGCTTCCTCTATCTAAAGAACCATGGCATACCGGCCTCAGCCGTTGCCGAGGTCTTTGCAGCTTCTGTACGCTTTTTTGCGCGCCCTCAGGCGGAGAAGGATAGCTTAGGCTGGATCACGCCGCAAACGATTCGCGGTTATTCCCCCCCGGGCCGTGAGAAGCTGTCGCAGTCGGACGACGTTGCCAGCATAACGGAGCTGCGTAATACAATCCCAGATCTGAAGGAGAGCATGGAGATTGGTCGCGATGATGTAGAGGGTCTTCCAAACCGGTGGCCAGATCAACTGGATGACGAGGGGAAAAACTTCAAACGGATCATGCAAAGTTTTATTGCACGGTGTATGGATCTACACATCGCGGTTATGCAGTCCATTGCTGTGGGGATGGGTTTACCCGAACACTTCTTTGATGAGCTCACGAATGACGGCGATAATACCTTCCGTCTGCTTCATTATCCCCCCATCTCGAAGGAGGTCTTCCTCAAGAACTCTGGACAGGTCCGTGCCGGCGAGCATAGCGACTATGGCTCCATCACGTTACTTTTCCAGGATTCGTGTGGAGGATTACAGGTGCAGAGTCCCAAGGGAACTTTCGTCGATGCCACCCCAGTCCCAGACACAATCGTCGTGAATGCAGGTGATTTGATGGCTAGATGGTCCAACGATATCATCAAGAGCACCAAGCATCGAGTCATTCAGCCAACATATGGAACCGATGATGCAGCTCCTGACATGTATCCTGCTAGATACAGTATAGCATATTTCTGCCGCCCCAACCTGGATAAATTCATCGAGGCACTACCCGGCACGTATGGCGACGGGATCGGAGAGAAGAAGTACGATGTAATCAACTCTGGTCAGTATCTTTTACAGCGGGTGGCAGTCACATACTAGAGAACATCTCCATGTTCGAATCTTCGATACTGTTCTGCCTTTCGTCTTCTCCTTCAGTTTATGCCTTTGGTAACGAAGAGACAAGATTGATGTTTATGTGATAATGGCGGTTGGATTCAATTGGTTTAATCTTAGTTGTGATTTTAAAACTCGTTTTACGCATCTATGTGTCCGATTTGATCTTTTATATACTTAGGTAGGGTTCTAATGTCTTGTTCGATCTTCTTGTTAGCCTAGCTCTAGACGGGTTGGTTCGGGGACCCCTTTAGCCACAACACCCCTCATCAGCCACATGCCGAGGCCCCATAATTATTATACTTTAGCCAACCACGGCTTGTTACACAATTGCACAGGGATCTGGATGTATCCGCTGGTATCATAATGAAATAAAATACAACTTTATGGTACTTTAAGTAACTAACTATACAAAGAAACATTGGTGTTGCAACTGCTCTATTCTATTATTCTCTAATATATCCTTATTACTCCACCTGCGAATTAATTAACTATAAATCACAGTAGCCCCTCCTCCCGCGCCTGCCTGTAGGCTTCAGTCATCTTCCGCTTCCTCTTGCCCCTACCCTTGTCATCTTCGTTTGACAATGTTGCCGCCGTACACATAGAGGCTGACGGTTCCCGTTCCGGTGTAGCAGGGACATGAGCCTCTGCCGTCGCTTCCTCCGGGGTACGCTCAGGCGTGGCTAGTCGCTGTTTTTTCTCCTGGCGCTCTCGTAACTCGAGGTCTTTTCCCGCGATCTCCGCGGCGGTAAGCGCTCGCCTGTCAGCCTTCCCATGAACATCTCGCTTACGCCATGTCTTCTTTGGTATAGGATCTGGCTGTGTAATCGGGAGCGAAGCGAGGTGTTGGTGCTGTTTTGCCGCCTGGTTTAAATGCTCGCTTGTAGTCATGATTTTGTTGTCGAAGCGGGACCTTTCTTCTGTGTTTAACTGCTCCCGCTGTTCAAAAACATCCGCCATTGCACGGTATACATCTTTTCGCTTCGGCGAGATGACCAAGGTGTGTTGTTCTTCCATCTCTTCCGTGTACTCCGGCTTCCAGATTCGTTCACCCCAGCAACCGCGTCTAATGACAGGGCCGTTGAGCCACCACCGGGGATGAAGGAGCGATCGAGGGATCGGGGAACCGCGCTGCGCTACTCGGAGGAGGAAGTGCTTGCAAGGTAGGCTATAGCAGTGTAATATCTCACAGTCGCAGGAGGGTGATGTATCCTCATTAGCAATAGCGGTATGATCAACAACCTTCCACTCGTTGTGAAGTTTATCTATTGCAAATGAGGTTATATTTCCAATAAGCCATTTAAAGACCTTCATATCGAGCGCACCCGCGGCTTTGGTGCGCGAGGAATCTTCATCGGTTGCCAGGTCTCGATTGTCTCGATATATTTGATTGAGCTTCTGAATCAGTCGCTGTATCGATTCCTCTAGTGGGAGCGACGCATTTGTTGTTTGTCGGAGAACAGGGTGATAACTTTCACCACGTTGCGTGGCGGTGGCACCAAGATTTGGATAAGCCCGTGTGTAGGCCGCAATAACCCTGTCTTCTTTTGGCACCCAATTCTGCTGAACATACTTGACCTCAGCAGGCTTAAGCGCTGCGACAAGGCGCTCACGATTGGTAGCAAGGTCCGTGAGGGTAGGGCTCTTTAAGTATTGCCAGGTGAGATCTGCAAGACCTGGTTCATCATTTATTCCATCAATTTGTACACTCGAGTACCCGCTTTTTCGCCATCTTGTTTTCATTGCTTCCGCCGCGTGCCAAATACAGAATTGCAGCTGACTGTTCGGCATAGAATCGTAAGTATCCATTGACGAAATAAGCCCCGCCGCTTGATCCCCCATTATCACCCCGGGGTCAGCAATACCATCGGTAAATACCTCGCTGCGTAGTGACTCAAAGAAAAAGGTATAGCTCGCGGCTGTCTCGCCTGGGCAGTATGAGAGCGCCACAGGGAATGTCTTGCCAGTATTTGTGATCCCTACACTCGTAAGTAGGGGCAGGCGCAGCTCATTGGTATTAAAGGTGCCGTCAACAACGAGTAACTTTCCTGCGCAGAATCGTTGCGCAACCCTCACAGCTTCTGGATGAATGAACCAAAGTTGTAACAGCTTTCAACCAGTAATCGTGCCTGAGTCATCGAGGAATTCTTCTACACGTGTACGGTAATGAAAACCAGCATTCTCAAGCGCAATCAGGAGCCCGGAGATCGTGCTATCCTTCTCTTTATTTCCGCGAGTATTCCGAACAAGGTTATAATATGTTCGAGCATCAATCGTGATGGTTAAGAACTCGACGCTGTACGGAATAAGGCACCGCTGCAAACCGCGCGTTAAGCGATTTGTTGACCAGTTGCTGATATTCCGACGTTTGCTTCTGGTGGACTTTGTACGCGAAGGGATTTGAGTACAACTCGTGGCTGTGGTCGCTGCACTTCACCGTTAAAAGGTATGTTTTCTCGCTTGAGCCACGGCTGATAGCTTTGTACGACAACAAGCACTCCCACCCACAGTCCAGCTTCTGTTGCACACGGCCATCCCGTTTCCTATTGGTTAGGACATTGTTCTGTGAGTCCCTTTCAACTTCTGGCTCGAGCTTGCGTTTATTCCGAGTCTTGGAACTGTGGTGAATACACCGAAACTGCCATCGGGGTGTGCCCTCACGGTAGACCCTGCCTGTGACGACAGCGAAGCCTTGTCCTAGAGCAAACGCTTGTAAGCGAGCAAGGCATTGGTCGGATGATTCGAATTCGTCATTTGTCGAGGGAGGAAGGAGCCATTGGAGAGGATTGGTGCGCACGGCGCCCAGGAAAGGGTCACGAAGGTGGGAAGCAAGGTTCTTGAAAGTAGGGAGCGCAGTGGGATCCATTGCATCCATTGCTGAATGTTGAAATAGCAGGTTGGGGAGTGTGAGGGAGCAGCTAGCTGAAAGATACTAATCTACTGCTATAAAAAGATGACACAAGGAGAGAGAGAAGAAAGCAGTAAAACGAGGGAGCACCTGGGCAACGATTACAGACTACTTTTTTTTTACTATAACACCACCTCCTTTATTAGGCGCCCCACTGAACTATGATAACTGGACGAGGTTTTGTTAGTGAAAGGGATAACTACAACTGTGCGGGTGCTAATCGTAATTGCGGGTTCACCACAGAGAGGGCTTAATCCTGGGGAAGACTCAAATCTGGAATCAGTAAGTTATTAAAAAGAGTTTAAAAAGCTGGGCATAAAGTGATTTATCGAATAATAAATATAAATGCTCCTTGCAAAAGTTTTTCGCCATTCCGGGCGGTTGGGAACAGCCAAATTTTTTACGAGAGCTCCTTGTTTGGTAGTACAGGGCGGTACTCTAATTAATCCGGATCAATAATTTGTCCGAAAGGGGTTCGAAAGGGGTGTCCCCGAACCAACCCGCCTCCGCAACCGTCTTAAACCGATCCTCCCGCTGACGAAATCCTCCTGCATTCAATGTCCATAGCATCGTGACAAAGAGTCCCCAAACATCTACCTTGTGTGTCTGATCCCCTTTCTGAAACATCTCGGGGGGCATGTAAAGCTTGCTACCGGCAAATGTCGTGGCATCAATAATACGGTTGCAGAGTCCAAAATCTCCTAGCTGGAACTGATATTGACCGCCTGGCTGCGATACGTAGAGAATGTTCTCTGGCTTCACATCTCGATGAACGATGCCCTTCCATGCAATGCAGTCAAGCGCCTGTAGCATTTGCGGGAAGACGAAGTTCGCAATGGCAAACGCATCAGCTCCGCTCTCAACCAAGGATTCCAAGGTCCCTTCTTTCAGGCCCATAAATATCTCCACCTGTGGCTCGTCCCATCCTTGTGACGCTATATAGTCGACGATGTGTGGCTAGTACAGATATCAGTTTCATGTGTATAAGAGGTTGAAGAAGACTTGCTTACATGGCTTATCTCAGAAAGGGTTTCGACTTCGCGCTTTAAAGCATAATACAATGATTGTCTCCAGTCTTCTTGCTTTGATGCTCTCGTAGGTCGCTCCAGTATCTTGACGGCCATGAACTTCCCTGAGTCCACGTCGATGGCTTTGTGTACGGTTCCAAACTGCCCAGATCCGAGCTTCCCTCCTACCACTGGCACATATCTCATCTTCAGCTGCCGCTGTCCTGGCGTGTGGGGTCTGGTCTCCCGTCGAGATGGCAGATCGGTTGGCGCCTCGTCCACAGTTCGAGCGAGGCGTGGGTTCTCCACTCGACCGCAGGGCAGGGCGTCGTAATCCTTAATGGTCTCCGCCGTTTGTATAGGATCTTGATGCCATTCCAATTCGAATTGAACGAGGTCACGCCGCTCACCACCCATTCCAATTATTGTGTTTAGTCTCTTCTGCACGAGGACTTTACGCTGGTCGCGTTCACGCTCGAACGGCGTGGCATTTTCACCAAAAACTTGAGTCGAGTTAGCGAACGATCTGTCGTAAAGCATAACGACGCCGGTATCTAAATCGATTTCGAATGAGCATTGGACCCTTGAGATGCCAGCTCCTTCCACGTAGATGTCGGCATCAACACCTCGCCCTAGTGTTGCAAGAGTTTTGGACGATTTTCCGCGTAGATGGAAACCGACGTCGAGAGCTAGTGTACCATCGGATAATGTTGAAACATTGTGGCCATTGTTCGAATGGGCGACAAGACGTTTGGCTCGCTCGTTTTTATGATAGGGACGGAGGGAAAACAAGGCAAGAGGATGACTCTGTGCATACTAGCGAATCGTCCCTGTACCACACAGCAGGCAAGCAGCTAATAGCTAAGGTGTACTTGAGCTGCTGGAGAGGAGTGCTGGTGCCTATCATGGTATTAGTAGGTACTTATGCGCTGTCAACACCTTAATAACTTACCTGTTGCTGGGTGGCAAAGTAAGCCCATCATGCCCATCAGCTCAAGTTGAATCTGCGTCCCATGCGTGGAATGATATTTTTGGGCATGATGTGTCTGATCGATGCACAGTCACTGTTTTTCTCGGACAGCACATAGATCTGACTGGAGGGCTTTTTTTAAAAAAAAAAGAGAGAGAGAGATAGAGACTCTGTAAGATTGGGCAAGTGGAGGATATATTGTAAGAGTCCTCTACTACATGTAGGGAAAAGCATGGGAAGGTAGGAGTTGGAAGGTGGGAGATGGAAAGGGAGGACCTGATAAAAGGTGGGGAGGCGGTCACAAGACAACCTTTGGAATAAGAATTCACTATGATATTGCCTGATTATTGTCAGTGACTGATTCATGAAGACCGGATTTACGAGTCTGTTACAAGATGTAGTGACAAATCGCATTAGCCCAAGTACTACTATACCATTACTACCATCACAGCAATTGAATTAACAGCCATAGTTATATGGTGAACAAGATTGGATAACATGTCTGGACTTCTTTTCTTACTCTATAGTACCTACTAGCTTCGTCATTCCTAAATAAAGGAGATAATATCGTTGGTCTCTGGCAACTGGACTTGCTAAGTTGTATGTTCACAGTTCTTCTCGCCAAGAGACGTGAGAAGCAAAGCATTTTATAATGTGATAAGAGCTAAGCTAATGAAAAATGACGGTTTTCATGAAGTTACAGTAGAGAGTATAATTACTGAAGACGTAGTATTACCAACATGTCAGGGACCGGACTAAAAAGAAGTGTCGGGATGCCGATGGCCAAGCAGTGTGTCCCGAATATATCGAAAAACTACCGGATAAGCACACCTGCGCCAGACATTTTATACGGTTATGAGGATGCCTGTTTCAAAAAGCAGGGCGCTCAGATGGTCTTGCTTGGAAAAGAGCCTGCTGCTAATACTCCGGGTGCACTCCCTTTCTGGTGGTTGAATTCAAAGGTGATGGGCCATCGGGGGGACTGGGAATGCACGAACCAATGCTTGGGGGGAGCTGCGTGTTGTGTAAATATCCTGTCCTGGATGCACGTGGCGAAGGATAGCTGGATTGGGATATCGGACAGTCTTGACGGAACAAGAAAGCCGTCTGAATCAATGTGGCTCATGGTGGCATTCGAATCGTCTGATTCTGAAATCGAGGAGAGAGCGCGACGTGTGATCAAAGAGGAGACTTATTATATCTGATGCATGAAAAAAGATATCAGGGGGTCAATTTGAATCAACGACGCGGTCAAGAAGATGTGACGAGGCTAAGCGCGAGGCTGAATGCATACGTGCTCTTAATCGCAGAAACTGCTCCCGTTCAAGATAATGTTGCGCAGTACGGATGTCTCAGGCATTAATTGGGTTAGCATCGATGCCAGCATCTTACTAGATGGCAGACGCCTAGAAATGTGTAAAATATCTGTCAGCGTCTTCACTGTTCAGGAACCTTCTGTATCAGGGTAAAGTAATCAATTAAAAGATATGCCTTTATAACATACCTACGTAAATCAGACATCTGTCTGCCGTAAGGTTTGCTATGCTAATTTCTGGGCCAATCAAAGGCAGCAGATGATAAGAATTTAAGTTGATCATCAGGTCAAGCATCAAGCATCGGGCCAAGCACTGTCTCAGCATCTCCACAGGTATGGTTTCACGATTTTCTCTGTCCATACTATCCTGAGTACCTAACGTTTATTCCCAGATTTTCCCAGGTAAACATGACTTTGTGTGACTCCTGCTTTTCAATTAATTGCGAAGTGTTATCGTGTTGGCGCTATCTTGAAATCGAGGCACGGTGGTTCAATTACTACACGTGTATGCCTTGAGGGGACATATCATTGTTGTCCTTAAGAGTCAAGACCAGGAACCAATGTTCAATGTTGTTCTGTCCTTACAGGGAAGTAGGTCCATCAGGCTTCAAAGTATTTGCTTGACAGCTCAGAGAGAAGCCTCCATCACCCCTGTGCCCTTTTAACCTTTCGTTGTATAGCGCATCGCCGCATGCAAGTTGTGCAACTTTCAAAAACATCCATGCGGGAGCAGTGGAGCCGGATTTCAGGGAATATGTCCCCTGAAGGCAAAGTATTTAAGCAATTGACTACCACCGTACCTCGAATGAAGGTACATACCTCGCTTGAGTTTTCCTTTAAATAATGATTATTGATAAGCTCCTTTACTATAATATCACACGATGACAATCAACCGACCAGAACAAGGATTCCAGAGCCTCTACGGCCGTGGAAAAGGATGACCTCTCTATACCAGTAGATTCTCTAGATTCCGGTCTTCTGTCTTCAGTGTTCATGCTGAATTGGTCTCCAGATCATTGACTTCGAACCCTTCCAGAAGGGAACTCCTTCGGCTAAGCACTCGGTCGCGGCCGCCGTTACTTCAGCCTTCAAGACATCTGGATTCCTTTATCTAAAGAACCATGGCATACCGGCCTCAGCCGTTGCCGAGGTCATTGCAGCTTCCGTACGCTTTTTTGCGCGCCCTCAAGCGGAGAAGGATAGCTTAGGATGGATCACGCCGCAAACGATTCGCGGTTATTCCCCCCCGGGTCGTGAGAAGCTGTCGCAGTCGGACGACCTTGCCAGCATAACGGAGCTGCGCAATACAACACCAGATCTGAAGGAGAGCATGGAGATTGGTCGTGATGATGTGGATGGTCTTCTAAACCGGTGGCTAGATTAGCTGGATGATGAGGGGAAGAGCTTCAAACGGATCATGCAAAGCTTTTTTGCACAGTGCAAGGATCTACATACCACGGTTATGCAGTCCATTGCTGTGGGGATGGGTTTACCCGAACACTTCTTTGACGAGTTCACGAATGATGGCGATAATACCCTCCGTCTGCTTCGAATTCATTATCCTCCCGTCTCAACAGAGGTCTTCCTCAAGAACTCTGGACAGGTCCGTGCCGGCGAGCACAGCGACTATGGCTCCATCACGTTCCTTTTCCAGGATTCATGCGGGGGATTACAGGTGCAGAGTCCCAAGGGAACTTTCGTCGATGCCACCCCAGTCCCCGACACGATCATTGTGAATGCAGGCGATTTGATGGCGAGATGGTCCAACGATATCATCAAGAGCACCAAGCATCGAGTCATTCAGCCAACATATGGAACCGATGACACAGCTCCTGATATGTATCCTGCTAGATATAGTATAGCATATTTCTGCAACCCCAACCACGATAAATTCATCGAGGTACTGCCCGGCACGTATGGCGACGGGATTGGAGAGATGAAGTACGATGGAATCAACTCTGGTCAGTACCTTTTACAGCGGGTGGCAGTCACATACTAGAGAACATCTCTATGTTTGAATTTTCGATACTGTTCTGCCTTCTGTCTTCTCCCTTACTTTACATATGCCTTTGGTAACGAAGAGGCAAGATTGATGTTCATGTTTAGTGCTGTTTTAAAATTTGTTTTATGCATTATTTGTCCGGTTTGAGACATTCTTCATATAGGGTTCCATGTCTTGTTTGATCTTCCTACCTCACTGTGATAGAAAGTTCCTACATAGATATAAATTGGATGATGGGTTGAAACTTGATTACAGTATCTCCAATTGTACTATATAGTGATGGCTCATCGACCAAGATCCTTGCAGTTTTGTCCTACATTGATTTTTTACCCATTTCTGTCTGTCATAGGAGGATATTATATCATATATAATTTACTACGTACTATGGTAGACCCCGGGCTCATGCCACAAAGCTCAATGTATTCCTCCTATCCACCCATCTGCCAAATCCAGTCCATCGTGATGTCCGGATATTTCATACTTGAAGCTAATAGGGTTCAGAGCTTACCGCCACGGCATCCAAATAATGCTCTTGAGCGAACTTGAATGTTCGAAGCCAGCCGGGAACGGAGCCGACCATGAGCCACGAGCACGGTACAGTCTCGAGGAATGGGCAAGTTGGAGAGAAGGGATAATTTGTAATCCACATTCGGAAGTCAAGATACAGTTTTGAGTCTTGACCCTCGGAGCTGAGAGCTTATGATACTTTAAAAGCAGAGCCCAGAAGAACAATTAAGGAAAGGAAAAACACGGAACGAAAAAAGCCAGCCTCCAGCAATCATGTAGCTCTCTCTTCGTTATCCAGTCTCATGGATCCTCAGGGCCCCATACTAACCCGGGTTAGACAAGAAAGGAGAGTACATATAGAAAGTGATATGCGCCTTGTCCTTCTGTTGATTTGATTTTGATGCTGGCAAACACAAATGTAAAGTTCAATATTAACGTGCCTAAGCAATAAAACTCCGCCTTTTCCTGTTATATGCTCTTTGATCCTTCAGCCACTGTCGGTAACCCTGTACACTACCGATCTTCTCCCCGTAGTAATCGGGGACGGGGTTGGAAAGAGAGTTGGAAGAAGGATCTACACGATATCGCTTTATTCGATCGTAGAACTCCTTTTCTTTCTATGACCGGGTGTATGAGTTAGCTTCTCTAGGAAACAACACAATACATATCAAGTTTGCTCGAAAAACAATAATGCAAAAATATCGAGGTCCAGGACTTACCACCGCGACTCCTTTTTTGAACCGCCTGTAGCTCAAACCCCAAATCGCATTTCCCAGGAAAGGACCCACTAACCAACCTGCCGCGCCACACACTGCTGTCGCCAGTCCCAATACAACAAATGGATCGAGCCCCATCACTTGAGATCCAAGAGCTTCAAGATCTTGCGTCGATAGAACCTGTATTCCAGCTGCCGTGCTGGCCATCGAGGTGAGAATCGAGGACACCAGCGAATATCTTCGACGAGAAGCCCGCAGTTTGAAAAAGGTATTCCAGTCTAGGATGGTAGTGTTTGATTGAGGAAGAGAGGCTACAGTTCCATGACTATTGGACGTAGTTGCTGAGACAGTTGAGTTGGAGCGGCTAATGCGAAAGCCATTTCGGACGGTTTGAGCTTGATGTTGCTGTCGCGATGGCGGCTTCAGCAACCCAGTCTGGGAAGGAAGCCTGACAGGGAAGATCTTCTGGCAACTTGCGAGTATAGTCGCCGGTCGCCTTTGTTGAAGGCTTCTTTGCACTTTTCTCTGTGTTAACGGAGAGGCGGCCGATCCGGAGTAAGAAGACGTAAAAGAGTTGAGAGTGGCTGGCGAGATTTGCACTCCTAGCACTATAGAGCGGACAGGCGTATTGACTACCATTGCATGCATCCTGAGCAGGGACAGGCCACGGATTTTGTTTCTTGAATGGCTGGCGGCCTTCACGAGGTAGTTTTCAGAGCCAATTCGATGACATAACCATCATGATTTAGTGTTAAGCGGAGTTAGGCGGCAGAAGACTTTCATTGGACAAATGACGCAGTATATACTCTACCTAAGATACCAGCTTGGTCCACCTATACAAAATATTTCTTGTAGTATTAGTGATAGTAGAGGCTACTGGCTTGTCTCAGAATCTCAGACCCTTCGCGGCTGAGACAACTACTGGCAGTCTGGCAACGCGTCAAAAAATCCTAACTTCAATCTAAGCAGTGGTTTTGCAGGCAGAATTCCAGAAAATATTCACCGCCCGAAACATTTTACGTACAGACGATCCAACCAAAAAAGGAATGGCGGCAAGGTATGTAAAGGCGGAGAGCGATAAACGCTTTCTGTGAATGTACCTATAAGTACACTAGACCTCGGTCATCGATTTGTGCCTTTTGGCTGTGTGGCCTGGTGGTAAACTCAGCGCAGCCGGGCTTATCACAGCTTCAAAGATGTCGGCCCGAGTCTCCTCACTGCTAGCTAAGGCCCAGGAGAGTCGACCTGTGGGACTAAATTTTTACGCTGTGAGATTTTTTTATCCCTACATAGTAGTCGTTCTACGTCACTAATAATACAGGAGCGGTGGTTTTAAATGACGTCCCAGCACCCGTCTCAATCGAACAGACGCGCAAAGAATCAGCCAACGAAGTATCACTATTGACAGCGAGCATCGGCGATGATTGGTGGCTCTGATACAGATATGTGCTGACAGACCTTGGCAACGCTTTAAGGCGATTTGTAAAAGGGGTAAGTGATACAGAAAGATACAGAAACAAGTACTACTGTATCAATTAAAGAAAAAGCTATGCGGGACTGAAAAGCAACTCCCAGACACCAACCAGGATCTCCTACCATATTTTGAAGAGACAAAAGCGATCCGCCGAGCCCCTTAGAGGCCTATGCTATCAGTCAAGATACAACAGAATTCAAAGAAGCTTTTCGGAGAAAGTATCAAGTGCGGGACATGGGGGAATTGAAGTGGTTTCTGGCATTAGGGTAATGAGGGATCATGAACCTAGGAAGCCCTGGCTGTGCCAGGCCTCCTATATAGAAAATATCACTCACCGATTTCACCTTGAGGATCGGAAGCCACCTAATACGCCCATCAGCACCCTGTGGGCAATTAACATATCCAAGCAGTTAACCGGAAGCCCCCGAGACACAAACTAGCCCAACAAAAAGCCGATATATGCAGGAAATTTCAGAGAGACAGCAAAGCTATCATTGACGAATGGATTAGAGCAGGAGAACTTACCAAAAGCCTCAAAAAGTCCCGATCTTCCCACAGAGCTCTGGATTTTGTCAGATAATCTTGGGAGTTCCTATCGGGTAGAGGGTGTGCTAGCCACCAGGCAGATAATGGGGCCACAATATGGGGTTGACGCACAGAGGCAGGGATTTTCAGGGTCCTATTGCAGGAAGAACAGCACCAACAATGTCAGAACTTCGATAGGGAAGAACTTGATATCCGAGAGTTACCACTGTGCATTCCGCCGCCGACAGCCTTCTAGCAATAAAAAATGTACTCGTCCGCCTATGTCGGCAGAACCATTTTGCATTCTTTTCAAGCTTCAGGGGCGTGGCATCCTCGAATTGAGAATGTCCCGCAAGACGAGAAACCAACTCAAACTTCATTCTCTCGGTCGCTTTCGGCTCACTCCTAATCTCACCCATCAAGCAAAATCAACTTCAAACACCGGCTCCCCTGCTCCGTGAGGACTGCTTGGCAGAAGTGCTATCTTAACAGCTCACTCCGGACGCTCCGTGGATTAGTGGGATCTCTATAAATGGGATCGAGCTGCCTCTGATATACTCCGGTAATGCCCTATTCGAAGTAGGTCACCTTGTACTCATCCTATAAGTTTCTATTAGTATCACATATGTTACTGGGAAAGGGTATCAGGATGTCGTACATTGGGGTTAACCGAAATCAGGAATTGGTTAAAAAGATGATGGCTGCTTAGCTAGAGAAGAATTCCACTCTTACTAATATAAATCCATACTCTTCAACATTTACGAATATGAATATAAATATGCTAAATGTTTATGGATCTTATTATTCATGGAGAGCTCTACCTAATAGAGGCTAAGAGGAGGAAGCAGATTGTAAATTTCCTTTGATCTATTGCACAGTGATGCATATAAACCAAAT
>NPHW01002393.1:186-11168 GCA_002240705.1 Elaphomyces granulatus
GTCATATAATTGTTGGGCGGATAGCCGTGGATACGAGTATGTACATACCTATGTATAGGTAGATGCGAGATGGACATATGAATATTCATATAAATATGAGGATTTCTCATGGATAATAATATTTATGGATATATGCATGCTCTTCAAAATTTTCATGGATCCCTATATGTAATTTTCCAATTTGAAAGAAAATGTATTCGTGATTTGAGAAACGCATAGTTATCTGCTTTGCCACACTTGCCACACTTGCCACAATGTTATGTATATTACCACCCAATCATTATCCAAGTTTAATAATAAATATCAATCCTCGCCGCCTTCGTCCCTTTCACTCAGTAACGTTTTCTGTGCTACCAAGCAACCTTCACAAACAAAGCTGACTGGATGGAGAACAGAAGGAGAGCACAAAAAGAATCAGCAGGACTACACTGCAGATGACAGGAGAGGTCTCTAGACCTCTGAGCTCTGGCCCACCATGTCCGCTCTTCCCGGATCCTTCGACCTTGACCGCGCTCACTTCTTCCAAGTACCCCGAACGCCCTCCGCCTCGATCTCTGCCTCTGCCTCATCTTCCCTCTACTTGTCTCGAGAGACCAGCCGTAAGCGTGTTCGCCGGGATGGCCCTGACAGTAGCCTTTGGGAGTCCTCCAGGTTGGCCAGCCCCGCGCCGCTTGTCAACACCGACTACCGTCTCGCTGGCGTGCTAGAAACGCCTCGAATCCTAGAAGACTATAGAGATTCTATCGCCGAGTTGGATTATCGCCCGAATCGATATGGTCACTCGTCCTGGTGTAGCCGGGAGGAACCAGAGGACGATTACAGTCAGGTAGACCCTTCCAGTAACAGCAACTACTTTAACAGCAACCCCCGAAAACGCAGCTATAGCGCCGTGTCGCCGGCCCAGCCATCGGAAGAGACCACATCGGGCTGGGGTCGTTCTGTGTTCAACGTCGTCGGTCGAGTACTGGATTTCTGTTTGCCTGGTGCATTTCGCGGTTTCTATGCTGGCGGAGGCCGCGGTTATCACATCTCAACGGACTCACCAACATCACTAGAGCAAAGCACCTGGCAGACGGTGCCGGAGCAGGACGATGTCTTTGGTCTAACAGCACGAGGTGCTACGCCTATTCCCGGACAGTTTCCGAATGACAATGATCATAACGACCGTACCCGAGACGACCTCCGCTCGAACTGGGTTCTGGTCGCCCAGGAACCGTCCTCCCGAGGCAGCAGTCCGACTCATCTCTCCCGCAAGGTGCCACGAAAGAGCAGTGCTGCCCGCCCTCCCCGCCGGTCCGCGATCACCCCCCGGATGGGAAAGCGACCTGTCCTTTCCTCGACTCGTCCGTCGACGGCACGACCAACCACTCCGACACATCACCCCACGGCCGCGCGACCTTATGAGAGCCCGGCCTCGGCTGAAGTGCAGCGGTTTGCGGCTAAGGTACGGCGCCGTGAGCGTGAGGAGGATGCTAGCATTCAGCGGCTGAACGACCAGCTCAAAGCTATGATCCGGGAAGGGCGCGAGGCACTGGGCGCACGGGTTGAAATCGACGAATCCATGGATCCAGACGATTTCGAATGAGATGCTGAATCCGTATCCCCGGTTTGTCAGGAGATACCAGGCTTGGGGGTTTGCGTGTATTCCGGTGTTTGGTCGATATATTTACCAGTAGGTGGAGTTAAGGAGGGTTTGGCATGGTTTTTTTTTTCCCTTCTCGTTATTGCTCTTCCCTATTTCTTCACATTTTGCCTCTCCTCCTTTCTTCTTTAACTCATATCTTCTCACACTCGACTTTTTCATTTCGTTATTCGAATTCAATTTGTATTCTCGGAATATCCCTCTAAGCTCGGTGGCTACTTATGTCTGGTATCGCTTCTACAATCTGCCTCGGACACTGAGCCGAGACGGCTCAGTTCTTACTGACAGGAAGTGGACGTGCGGAGGAAGCAGGTTTTTGCTAGACTATATTCACCTGGAATATCAGGAATCAAAGTTGCCAGTTCATGGTTTATGTATAAATTATGTAAGTTACGTAATTGGGTATCTTAATAGCAACTCAAAACATTATGAAGGTGATAATATAAGGCCTGGCCAGTTGGCCAGTAAAGAAGGTTCAAAGTAGCGTCAGCATTTCTTGAGCTTGAATTCAATTATTCCTGTTGGATCCAGGAAGAACAATCGGGAATATATAATGTAATGATTAACGGCTGTAATAATTGTGTTCTCTAGGCAGCAAATCCTAAATTGGTGCCTAACTTAAGGCAACGTTGCCCGTCGCCCAATGAGTATAGACGCGCTACCATTTTTATTTCCTTTGTCTGGAGTCCTTTTTGTTTATGATACAATCATATGGAGCTGGAGGAAATCGGAAGGGAAGAGAAAAAACGATGTCAATTACAGAAATTTACATATGTAGACAAGAATCCTTTTTTTACCTAGGTAATTATTATTCTCAACGCCCTTACCATATATTTACTAATTCATGAATCAGAGTGAACCAAACCTCTTTCAAAGGGGTAAACTGAGCTGTCACTAATATAATCGCGTTTCTCCTCCAGCGTATGGTGATGCTGGTCCGATCAACAACTAGAGCTACTACTGCAGCTGGAGGCGTCTCCATATTCGCAATCCTCATTGCGCGCGACATCATGATGTACCAATGTGCGTTGTCATCGGAAATCCCAAAGATGTTACCTATCTTTACCAATTTTCCGTCGAGTCTTCTGGTTGATTGCACATCGTAACTTTATAAAGCCGTCCTTCATAAGGTCTCAACACTAATGGCTCATCAAGGGACTCGCTGTTAGGGCCGTAGTTAGACATCAGCAAACTAGCCCCCTCTAGTGAGAATCCTTGGTTCACGTATGATCTTGACACGGAGTCTGCTGAAAAGTTGAGGATGACTAGGTAACAGGCATGTTTGATTTTTCGGACATATGAGAACGTGTTTGGATCATCTGGGTCCAGGCAGCGGTATGATCCATAGAACTAAAGTGGATTGGGAAGTCCTTTATCAGCAGAAACCCTTTCAATAAGCCACGCGAGGCTTGACATACCAGTGCTGGATGCGATCTACGTATCTTGATCATGCTGCGATAAAATACAAAAACCGAATCCTCCGCTTTTTGTTGCTTCTCGACGCACCACTCGGTGCTGTCGGCATATGGAGGCAGCCACGGTTCTGCTGTTGGAATCGTGAAACCATGATGGGGTCCATCACTCCACTGCTTCTGGTGAGGCGAGTTCTAATAGTTTATGTATCAGGACACCTTTGGACTCACTGGGATCGGAACACGGGTATTATCACGACCTTTCTGCATGATTGCCCTTTTTGCCATCTCAGCCTTCTCGTTATCACCGTCATTGGCCGCTTGAACGGCCCTTTGGAGTTGCTACCAGTTAGCCAACCCAGCACACCAATTCATAACGTATCCGATCACCTACGCCTTCCAAAATAAAATAGTTTCAATGTCTTTGTTCATCTCCTCGGAAAAGCGACCAGGATTGATCATCCCCAGCTCTTGTCCTTGGTATATAAGTGGAGTTCCTTGAAGTGTGAAAAGCCACATCGCTAGCAGCTTCGCACACAAGGCACGGAATCGTGGACTTGAATTCGTGAATCGTGAGATACTCCTTGGCTGGTCATGATTTTCAGTCCAGAGGGTCATCCACCCTCCACAGTGGATCATAGTCTCTTGCCATTCCGAAACGACGCGTTTCAACTCTGGCAACTCCCATTCTCGCAGCAGCCACTTGTTACCATCATAGCAATCCAATTCCACATGATGGAATTGGATGATGAGACTCAGTTCCGAACGCGGCTTGTACTTTGAAACGTATTCAACAGCTTGATAGGGGCTGACGCCACAAGACATTTCGCCAATTGTCACCACGTCATAGTTTGAGAAGACTTCCTTGTGCATCTCTTGTAAATACTCGTGAATGCAGGGACTATAACAGAAAGCAGCCGTATGTCATGAGCGAAGATCTCAAGATATATTAAGACCTAGGGCTTTTGCTCACCCATTTGCGAAGAACAGGTTCGCCGGCTGGAACGGTGATCCCTTCTTTGATTCTGGGGCCTCCGGGAAATCCGGTGTCTTAGATATCAGGTTCATGCAATCAAGCTTATTTCAATTGTCTGTAAGCGGCGGTTCGTCTCGAAAATGATGGATTACATTATAGTACTCTCTCACCCTGAATCCGTCTACCCCACGGTCCAGCCACCATCTTAGCACTTCGTAGAGTTCTTTTCGGACATTCTCATTATCCCAGTTGACGTCCGCCTGTTTCTCTCCGAAGATATGAAGGTCTTTTTTGATAAGCAGAGCCACGCCATCATGTGAGGTACGGGATCAGACTCACAATATTCCCCTGCAAGGTCATCGTATGTCCAAGCCGAGCCTGCGGAGACAGTCAACATTATATAACCCTAGTGATACTTAGTCCTACCTCCAAATGCGCTTTCCCAATTACTGGGTAGTTGTCGTTGACCATGAACATCGATCTCTCCAGGCCGCCAGATGTACCAATCTCTTTTATTTCCGTCGATTTTGCGTCTGTTGGCCCGCGATGTTTGGAACCATGCATGCTATTGAAAGGCGATCGACCACTATTAGCTAACCGCAGAATTTGAATTGGATTCGAACTTTCATACTTCTGTGGACGTATGGTTAAGGGCAATATCAAGGATTAGTTTTAATCCTTTCTCGTGGGCCTTGCTCACAAGAAGGTCAATATCATCGAGTGATCCAAAAGTTGGATTCACTTTTCTATAGTCTCTGATATCGTAACTATTTCCCTTCAGCTTTGGCTACATTAATCTCAGCGATATGCCGTTTCATACCCCATGTCAAACATTGGGGAATCAAAGATCGGAGACAGCCAGATGATATCGATGCCTAACTCAGCCAGATAATCTAGCTTCTCAACAACTCCCAGCAAGTCTCCTTTTCCATCACCATTTGTATCCTTGAAGCTCTGGACGAGAATTTGGTATATGGTTGCCTGTTGCCACCATTTCAAGTCTTCCACACTCTCTATCCCAATTCCAGGAGTTGCAGCCACTGCATTCCGGATTTCGGGTGGGCAATCCATTGCGTCCATTCAACGGCGTTGCAATTAACAAATTGATCGCGTACCTTTGCCAAAGGCAGCTTTGGAAGTAATAAATTTTTATGGTTTCGTAGAGAACAATTGTTGTGAAGCCAGACAGACAGGCCACGGCTAGAGACTCTATTTGATTCCATTTGCCACATCGGAGTCATGGAGTCCACTTGTCTTGTTCCCTCTGAAGTCATTTTAAGATCATTCAGTTATCACTGGTATCGCTCGGAGACCACTTCCATTAATCAGCATTCTCCGCATGTATGATAGCAAGGTTAAATCTCCACACGCAAAACAAATCCGATATGTATACCTAACCCAAAAAGTAGCATAATGCTATTTTTTGCGCCCACTGTTTGGCAAGCATCCATGATTCGCTATAAATAGATCCGAGAAATTAAATGCCACATTCAGTCAATACTACGTCATTAGACCCGAAAGGAAGCGGATAATTCAGCTTAAATGGATGGGGGAAGCATGCCAGCTTAATTTCGTCTTAGCAGTTACCGATGAGGTGCATAATATCTTCATTGAAATCGACCAGCCAGTTTCGTCCATTGCAATTTCTCAGTCGGACAAATACACAGCAATATACATCAAGATATCAATTGAAAAGACCTTTCTGTTGTCTAAAGTCCAGTATAAACAGGAAACCCTCTCAACCACACATCATGGCTACCAATTCTTACCAGCCGTTTCTAATGGACTTTGACCGTGTATGGTGGCGGGAGGTCATCATATACGAAATATATGTGCAGTCATTCCAAGACAGTAACAACGACGGTGTTGGCGACCTCCAGGGCATTATTAATCGTCTCGATTATCTGAAGTGGTTAGGAGCGGATATGCTTTGGCTGACCCCTATCTACGAGTCTCCCCTGGAGGACCAAGGATATGATATCTCGAACTATAAGAAAATCAATCCTCTCTTCGGGGATATGAAGACTTGGAAGAAGCTTTGCGAAGCGATACATGCCAAGGGCATGAAAATGATGATGGACATGGTCTTTAACCATACAAGTTCGAAGGTGAATATTTCATTCTTCTTTGCGCCTAATAGGAGTTTGGTGATTGACCGTAGGGACTATCCCTGACACACAGCATGAGTGGTTTCTCGAGTCAAAATCAAGCAAGGATAATCCCAAAAGAGACTGGTACTTCTGGAGAAAGGGAAAAGTTGGTAAAAAGGGAGAGCGCTTGCCTCCAAACAATTGGGAAAGCTTGTTCGGAGGTCGGTAATTTTTTCTTAAAATGGCTGCTTGCCCTTAGACTAAATCTGGTTGTTTAGGCTCGGCGTGGACATACGATTCGAAAACAGATGAATACTGTTAGTCCGTGAATATGGATTCCAGGTTTAGGATAACCTCTGATATATCATCACAGACCTCCACTTGTTCGCATCGTCTCAACCAGATCTCAATTGGGATACGCCTGCAGTTCGTCATGCTGTCTTTGATGTGGTCAAATTTTGGGCCGACAACGGTACTGATGGGTTCCGAGTAGGTGGCAAAGGATTACTCTTCTGATTCATCCAAGGCTAATGCGGTTGCTCAATGTAGTTTGATGTAATCAATCTTGTTTCCAAGGCCCCCGGACTTCCAGATGTCCCAATCAAAAATCTGGACAAGTTCGAACAGCCGGCATCTGAGATGTTTACAAATGGGTTAGTATATTCGTTTCTGCTTTGGATCCTTTCCCCACCCCCTCCTTCGTTGGAACCCCTTGGTAACAATGAACAGTCCCAATATTCATCAGTATCTTCATGAAATGAATGAAAAAGTCCTCGGAAAGTACAATTCTTGCTCTGTTGGAGAGATGCCCTGCGGAGTGACGGAATTCGAAGCCAGCGAATATGTCGGTAAAGATCGCCGTGAACTCTCCATGGTTTTTCAGTTTCACCATATGGATCTCGATGCCACCGGCGGCGACAAATGGAAGGTTCGGAAGTGGGAACTTGGTGAACTTGAGCGAGTACTGAGAATTTGGCAGCAACATATGCTGGGAAATCATGGTAAGGGAACTCGCGCATCACCGTAGTGGGAATCGCATTAATATGGTGAGATTAAGGATGGAATTCACTATATTTGGAAAATCATGATCAACCACGAAGTCTCTCTCGCTTTGGAACAGAGGATCCAAGATACCGTGCAGTTTGTGCCAAAATGCTAGCCACTTTCCTCTTAGCATTAAGAGGAACGATCTTTCTATATCAGGGTCAAGAATTAGGCATTCCGCATCCAGATAATTGGAAAATTGAAGACTACAAAGACGTTGAGACACTAAAGTATTACGAAAGGCTCGTTGTTCCTTCAGTAAAGCTTCTGGGCATAGGCTGATGGATTGGCAGCGAATATAAAAGAAGGAAAGCCGAAAATCCTAAAAAGGAGCCAGATATGTCAAGCGTGATGCACGCAATCAAGTTGAAGGGCCGAGATAACGCACGAACACCCATGCCGTGGGATACAAGCCCAAATTCCGGTTTCACGGGGGCTGGAGTCAAACCTTGGATAAAGATGAACGACAAACATTCCGACATCAACGTCATGACACAAGAGCGCGACCAGGAGTCGGTTCTCAGTTACTTCAAAAAACTCATTGATATAAGGAAACAGCATCCATTGCTTGTAAGTCACTGAGGATTGGGGTCGAGAATAATTTCCTGCTAACTTTAGACATAGTTCTACGGGGCTTTTGTGCCCATCCACCCTGGGCATAAGCACATCTTCTCCTTCCTCCGGGCACAAGGGCCATTTAGATCCCTGATTTTCTGCAGTTTCTCACCGAAAGAGTGTGAATATGTTATTCCCGGCGAGATTGACATAGATCTGGCCGTATTGGTGGCAGCAAATTATCATGTTACCGAACCAAAATTAGAGTATCGGACCGTTCTTAAACCATATGAGGCAAGAATCTATGCGCTGCGAAATTAAGAGCACTGGCAAATTGGCAGGCCGGTTAAGAGCCATGTTTAATTTGGGTGGAATACTAACTCATTGTTCCTTATTTGGAATCTGGTCGTGCATTTTAATAGGCAAAAACGTTCAATAGTATAACTAAAAAGTATAATTTTATTCAGGCAGACGCATATACATTGGAAAATTGCTACTATATTGAGTTGTAAATATGCACCAGGATTCATCTCTCATCATCAGGACCACCACCAGCGCATTCGAATGTGCTGGAGGCTTTTCCACCAAGAGGGCCAGCTGGGTCATAATCAGAAATCAGATCGTCATATATCATGCATGTGGCATGCCAACTGCTGAGTCCTGCCTCACCCCATCGAGCTCGCAGGACCATTCCCATAAAGACATTCTTGAATGGATTGATCTACTTTATGATTTATCCCAGCCCCTCTGCTAACGAAGGATCGGTTGAACATCAGCACCGACCAGCTGGCGTTAGCTTAGTCTAGTTTTGCCCGCCCCTTGTGGGTGAAACTAGAATACAGCTGGCCGGCAGGTTGATAGTCTCCAGGATAGTTTAAGCTCAGGGCACCTGTCAAGACAATAATGAACTGAATGTACCATAGGCAGTCCGGAGTCACTACCCGTGGGAGATCCTCCTAGTAATGCGCACTACGTAGAAGCTATGTAATAATAATTGTTATGTATCAAGTTGTTATATCATATATGAGGTAAGTCACGTACCTCTCCTTTGTTCATATACAAGCATGCACGTAAACATGAGTCATGACTCTGTGTCAGGAATATCTTCTTGCTTTGAAAGAACTCACGACCGCGGAAGAGAGTTTTTAATTGCGAATTGTCATCCTGTTGGCGCTATTGTATCTTGAAATTTGAGGCACAGTGGTTAACCCCAATCAATTGCCTCAAGTAGTAGGACTATAATCCTTCGAGACCACGGTCCGCTTCTCAAGAACCTTCCCCATACCTACCATTAAGTTAGTCTCGATAATTTTACCGGCTATGTATGATAGTTATTGATAGAATCGGTTACCCCTAATGGGAGCCAGCCCTGGACTTTTTCCTAGAATAGAGGCGACACACACGTCTGAAGCGGCCAGCTATGTACTCAATCTGGTGCAATTAGCGGTGCACTCTCGTGAGTTGGGCCCCATCGGCTGACGTTGAACAAGATTGCCATCTACTCCAACAGCCAAAGAGCCGATGGTACGTAGATCTCCAGATGCCTATATCAGACTTGCTAACATGCAAGCAAGTAGGGTTCTTAATTGCTTGCTCCCCCACATTCCATGTCAGCAGCTCCGATCATTGCTACCACCCGGTTCAGCATCTCTAGGAGCTTCCAACTGGTCAGAGTGAGGTTTTAGGGGTCTTCGTTTTAAGGCATAGCTCATGCCTAATGAGTTATGTTGCTTCATGGTTCATTTGACGTGATCGCGGCCCTCTACCGTGGCTCGAGGGAGCATCACAAAGATTTATATAAGACGGATGTGAATCCCCATGTAGAGTTATCCAAATATTCATCTCTGGAGGACATGATGTCCGCGCAAGGACCATGCATGGGTAGATGTGGGTAACATCATATTCGAAATCCCTTGTGATGATGCACCTAATTTAATCTCTTCTGACACTATAAATAGTTAGGTCGTAGCAACTTATAAATCAGCTGGTAAGAAGCTTCGTAGGAACTCACTAGTAACTAATGAATTGACTTTATCTGGGCGATGCTTTGGGCCTTCATTGCCGCTGACTAGTGACTGTAGACCATCAATGTGAGTTCCAGCAGTACAGAATAGCTCTGCCATAGTGTTCGTATTTGCCCCGAGGCTTACTCGGCATCATAACTATTACTATCTGGTTACCCCACCTTCTCAACAAGGTGTATTCGAAGATAGGCCATCTGTTAAATGCGTTGACGTTTGCTCTGAATACTACTAGTATAGACTAGAAATTGGGAGACGAAAGGTAAGCAGAACATAGGAAGGATGCTGGGCAACGGGCAGCGAATGAGACTTGAGTTTAGGGTGATAACTTCGGTTTGCCGTTTAGATAAAATAAGCCGAACCAGAAACTTAATGTATCATACACTTTATGTTTACGACCGATTGCTGAACAAGATTGCACTTTATGAACGATCTGTCAGTGAATTCTAAGACTCGAGAATCCCAGCCAACACCTGTCACCGTCGCAATTTCCAAATCCGACCAGCACCAATTTGAAGATAAAAATAATCCCCGAAATGTCAAGCCCAGATCCGGAGTGATGGTGGATATATATGTATAAGTAAGTAATAATCTCGCCGCTTTTTTGACGTCGTTCTGCCATCAAAAGCCGACTCTTACGGCATTTATAAGGGTCGTACTATAATTGGTCCACCCCCTAAACCAAGATGATTCGTTTCCATCATTCGAAGTGGATAATCTGCCTCTGTTGACCGCCCTCGTAGCTATCCCGCTCTCACATTAGCCGAGGCCGTACCCTCTCATTGTATTGTACACATCCCTTTGCCTCCGTACGTTGATGTGGTGAACCAATCCAATTTGTCTGCGACGGCGGGGATGCGAGGGCGGTCAAAGGGTTATCTATAAAAGTACTCAAAATGCTACAGTAGGCCCCCATAGAAGATGCTCTGGGGGTGGACCGCATAAGATTTAGGGGGTGGACCAATTAGTACGACCCATTTTATATTATTAGATTGATCGGAATCGCTCGGGCCCCAAAAGATCAGGTGAAACACGTAACTAGCCTAAAAGGAAAATTCCCACAAAGAACTTGAAGGTAGAGCCTTAAGAAACACATAGAAACGTACAGCTACAGTCGGTTTCACTCAACTACGGTTAAAAAAAAATATTAATTCACCACCACCAACAATAAATAATTTTAATTGGGGAAACGGTGGATTCAGACTCCCTGAGTATATTGCCGTTCTTAGAATCCAGATACCT
>NPHW01002395.1:0-26713 GCA_002240705.1 Elaphomyces granulatus
ATCACGCCAGTTGAGTAAGCGTTTGAGTCCCTCGGCGCCTTGCCATATCTCTGGTCATCCCACCGCTTGTCAAACAATGCACTGATGGCGCTAGCCTCCAGAGGCAGGGCACATATGATGGCGATCGCAAAATTGTTTCGATTTCTCGGTTGCTGGTCGTCGACACCAGGATGGCCTGTGTTCTCCCTCGTCTGTTCCCTGTCGCTGTCCATCTCTCGAATTGCGTCAAGACATTATGTATGCTACTCGTTTTGGTGAAATGGGCGAAAAAGAGGCACTTCAACAATACTTTTCAAGACTTGTTAGCTTTGCTAGCCAGATGTTCGTCAGCTTAGAAGCGTTGAGAAATGGGCAGAATTAGTTACTTTCTTACGCACACATTTTCGGGCATCACCATTAGCAGGATGAAGGAAAATGCTGTTGCCTAATAAATGAAACATGTGCATGGATGTGCTTGCTTTATTGGGATTGTTTTGGATTGTGTTGTTGGCAAAACGCCACCTTCCTGGATATTGGCCAATACAATCTATCTGATCTGTATATAGAGTATGGTATGTACATAACTACATCATACATATTTCCAACGCCTTCCAACAATGCTACGTTGGGTACACCATACCTACTCTACATACTGCTTGTTCCCTACATAGTTATTGGCGGTGGATCAAATGTCGGTAGACTCTAAATATATGATAGGCCGCATAATTACTGTTATAGCATCATACCTCAACCCGCAATGAGGCTGCTCTACTAGTAGTAGAGGCTGAAAGAATCAATGTGGCAATATCTTCCTGTATCATAGGATTTCATTAGCGAAGAAAGAAATGCAATCAGTCATCATAATTCGCGCTCTGGAAGGAGATATTATAGAAACTAAAAATGAATCATATGCATTAGGGGCTCGCCACTTCCGGACATGACTTTTAAACCCTATACGGCCGAGATTTGGCAGGGATGAAAAACATTTATACCCAGGTGGGATAGTTCTCTTACCGTTTTTGTCTATCTTAGCTTTTAAGCTTGATGTCGGTGCTGTATCTGCAGAATATGAATAATATTATTAATAATAAGGGACTTGACCTTTTCGCCGGAGTTAAAGGGCGGATTTTATCGCTGGTGTAACAAGTTCATTATTATTAATA
This sequence comes from Elaphomyces granulatus, assembly GCA_002240705.1. NCBI lineage: Eukaryota > Fungi > Ascomycota > Eurotiomycetes > Eurotiales > Elaphomycetaceae > Elaphomyces > Elaphomyces granulatus. Next base: position 1,143 of record NPHW01002395.1, read on the forward strand.
ACCGGTTCGCTGTTACCGGACTTAACAGAGTGAATTACATGACATCACCATCTATAAAGGATCACTGGGTCCCCAAGTTAATGATTTCGACATTGAACACTCGAGCAACTTTTAAGTCTAGGAGAGAGACAAATCTTTCTTGCCAGTCAGCACATTACTAGTATACATCCTCCCAACAATGCCTAGTCTTCTCGGAAAAGAAGTCGGTCCAACAGGATATGGACTCATGAGTAAGTCGCGTTGCCTTCCGGTCTCAACCATACCTTATTATGATGGTGCAAGAAGTGTTAATCCCATTGGGAGCATAGGGATGACATGGAACAGTCAACCCCCATCTGAGGAGGTATGCTTTGAAACCTTGAACACGGCACTTAAGCTAGGAGCCAATTTTTGGAATGGTGGTGAATTATACGGTACCGCCGAGCGCAACTCGTTGCACCTACTATACAATTACTTCACCAAATTCCCGGAGAACGCCGATAAAGTGGTGTTGAGTATCAAGGGGGGCTCGAAGCCCGGGATCCTACAGCCGGATGGTTCAGAAGCCAACCTGCGGCGAAGCGTTGATGAATGCCTGCGGATCCTGGACGGCAAGAAGACAATCGATATTTTTGAGTGCGCCAGACAAGATCCCAAAACCACCGTCGAGCAGACGGTTACAATTCTGGGGCAGTTGGTTAAAGAAGGGAAAATCGGGGGAATAGGACTTAGCGAGGTCGACGCGGATACCATCCGACGAGCGTATGTGCAGCCTTGAAAGGCCGAAAAGTGGATCAAGCAGAAGTACTGAATATTTTTTTCAGGCACAAAGTCCATCCAATTGCCGCGGTAGAAGTTGAACTCTCCCTGTGGGCGACAGACATTCTTCACAACGACATTGCCAAAACTTGTGCTGAACTTGACATCCCGGTGGTGGCGTACTCTCCACTTGGTCGAGGAGCATTGACCGGCACCATCACCAAGTTCAGCGACATCCCAGAAGGTGATTTCCGTAGAAGTCTGCCAAAATACCAGGCTGGCATATTGGAAAGGAATATGATGGTTGTCCATGAAATCACCGAGCTGTCCAAGCGTAAGGGCGCCACACTTAGTCAGGTTGCACTTGCCTGGACTCGAACCCTGGGCAACAAGCCTGGAATGCCAACAATCATCCCAATTCCGGGCGGCACCACAAGCGACAAAGTCATACAAAATATGGGAGGAATCCACGTGCTCTCGGACGAAGAAATGGAGGCAATAGACATGATCTTAGAGGGTAACGATGTCGTCGGGTCCCGATATTAGGGTGTGATACATTGATGGAACAAATTTTCCTGCGATAACACCCAAGCCATATCATGGAATTGGGTAGGGATATAATCATGGATATTCCGTTCATTTCTGCATGTTAAAGTAACGCTTCAGTCTAGCTATTACATTGACTAGAAATCCTACTGCCAGAAAATGGATTAGCTCTGTTGAGGTGCATGTGAATGTGGTTGACTATCTAGTGATCAACGACTGGTCTACATCAGATCAAGTGTAGTGGATGTCAACAAGCAATTTCACTGACGAAAGGAAATTGTCTGTATTGCAGAATTCACATTTTGTTCATCATTGAAAAGTGAAAAGAAGAACTTGGTGGTCATCATCACTTACACAAGAAAAAGACCGATAACGGATCCTCAAGACAGAAATTCATGGTGAGTGGGCAAGTATGATAGTATATATGCATTGGGGAATGTACTTTAACCATTATAATATAAAAAGGGGACAGATTAATGACCGTGTGGAGACAAAAACGTAACGTCGTGAGGGTTGCGAAGAGACTGGGAAAAGAACTTTGAAGACAACGAAAAAATGAATGAAATTTCGAGGTCAATCACGTGCTACTCTACTCTAACTACTGCCGGCTAAAGTAATCTTGGCTCCGGTCCTCGACATCAACAAGGCCAGCGTGCTTGCTCCGTACACTGCGTAAAAACATGAATGCAATTAAACAACACAACCACTCTCTTTGTTCGCTTTTCTTCTCCCTAGAAACACCTCCAACTAAAAATTCTTCATTTCAACCATGGCAGAATCGCCAGGGTCCCCTCTTTCCTCCATCGCTTCGGATGAGCTTACCGAAGACATGAAGCTCGAGCCCACATTAAACATGCCTCCATCGAAGCGCCGTCGTACTGGCATCACAACCTGGGATCCTCACACTCCCATGTCGTCCATCCATGATGACATCCTTCCTACGTCTCCTTCGACGTCTATATCCTCCGATACCTCTGGCGACATTCCAAATTCTCCCAATACAATCGCGCTCCTTGGACTAGGCCAAGAGGATGACTACGGTGGACAGGGCAGTGACCAGATATCGATCTGTCGGTGGGAAGGTTGTGGAGCTGGCGATTTAGGCAACATGGATGACTTGGTAAAACATATCCATCATGAACACATCGGGATCCGACAAAAGAAATATTCCTGCGAGTGGAGCGACTGCAGCCGTAAGGGTCAGACTCATGCCAGTGGTTATGCGCTACGAGCGCATATGAGAAGTCACACCAGAGAAAAGCCATTCTATTGCGCACTTCCAGGTGAACCCCACCGGTGCCTTTTACTCGGGCCTCATTTCGAGTTTTGCAAGCTAACGTTATTTTGAATTGAATCTGCTCAGAATGCGACCGGAGCTTTACCCGTTCAGATGCACTTACAAAGCATATGAGAACGGTGCATGAGACTGAAGCACTTCGCCCTTCAGACCCAATGCTCAAAAACAATAATCCTACGTCATCAGGCCCACCGCCACCCCCCCCAAATAAACTCCCTCGTATAAAGCTGAAGCTCTCGCATCCAAAAGATGGGTACGCTGATAACATGAATGATGACGGGTTGGACCCGGATGATCCAGATTCGGTTCCTCATTTGGAATATGAGGCCGAACTAGGCTTTGATTCGCATGAAATCTCCCTTCGTCCAAGAGAATTGATTCGCTTGCTTCGACGTCAAATCCATTGGGCTGAGACAGAGGCCACGAGACTCCGACGGGACTGGGAGGCAATCGAACCGCAAAGAAAGGAGGCGTGGCGGTCTAAAGAGGCTATTTTCGATGATCTCATCGATGCGGAAATGAAACTGTTCATAAGTCGAGAAGGTATAGGCGTAGGAACTGTTAACGGGCTAGATCAATCACCACAGAGGAACGTTGTGTCCAACACGGAAATAAGAAAGATTTCCGGATCAGGAGCCCTTCCGGTATAGGTGAAGGAGCGAGGGGGTTCTACAAGCTTTTCAATTTTTACGAGCACAAAAGTGGAAGGCGCCTGGAGTATCATTCTGCTGTGGGTGCTTCTACTTTCAAGTCGTTTTAATCCTTTCTGCTGTATGACATGCGATAAACTATTCCTTACTCTCTATAAACCATGTAATAAGAAATACGAAAAACGCTAATACCAGAATCCTTGTTGAGAAAAATTATCTTCACGCCCAGTACATGGCTTATTACTTACATGGACCCCCACCATGAGAGCATCAATTTCTCCCCGTCTTCCATGTGTTACCCCTTCTGCGCAAGGCACGCGCCATTAAATGACATAGGCACGGTATCTACTAGGTTCCAATACCTATATTGGCCAACCCGGTCCCAGAGAGAGAGAGAGGTGAAAAGAAGCGCATAGGCGCATATTTTTACTTGTATTTACATAGTTCCAATGGTAGCTGGCCTCTGGCCGCTGACATCAGGGTAATAAAGGACTAATAAAACACCTATATTGGCCCGTGTATTATTGTATACCTATGATATAACTATCCTATCATACTTCGAATCCTGGGGAAAGAAAAAGACAGATCTACCTTGTACCTATGATATGATATGATATGATACTCTGTTTAGTGGCCATTAGGTTGAGGTCCTGCAAGAAATGCTAGACAAGAATAGTAATAAGTCCATGACGGTTCAAGTGCTTGGAATTTGCATAGTTATAGTTATAGCGTCTTATTCAGTCATTCGACAATAGGTATCAGACATTATTATTCGTGTATTTCAGAATCTCTTATAAACTCTATGTATGGGTATGATATATCATGATAAGTAGGTACAGGAGGCAAGATTCTTTCCATCCAAAAAAAAAAAAGAACCAGCAAAATTATTAACCAAGCCATCCATATTTACAGTAGTCATTTCGAAATTTCTGTTCCTGTTCTCATAAAATCGTACATGTACATGGGATGGTCTTCAAAGTGTGTGTGATAAAGAGATGAAGTTCGGTTTATTCTCGGAAACGAAACCAGCTTTTCTACCCTTGACGCCAGAAAATGTGGGGACGAAAAAGCTGTAGCACCCAACACCCTGTGCTGAAAACGTGACTAGGTATCATAGGTAGGTAAATAATCAAAGATGACTGACGGTTTTTTTCCCCCCCTTCCTGCTTTTTTCTGAGAGCACTGCAGCTGCAAGGCTAGGCTACCACGATTGAAATACGAATGGTCAAATACAGGAAGCAGGTGAAGCCGACCGGTCTTGGAAAGTATGCAAAACATCTCAAGCTTAACATCCCCAAGAAAGAAAGGAAAAGAAGTGGGAAAGTGTACAAACACAGAAACCACAAAAACTGCATCTCCAGGGATGAAGGGAAGCATCTACGTAAGGGACATAAATACAAAATAACAATCCGATCCATGCATACATAAAATATTCACTCATGGCAACCGCCAATAATAGGAAATTAAGTATAAGAATAGTACCTTAACGCCGTCGCCATGCATATAAATTTGGCCGCACATAAACACCGAGCAAGGGCAAAAATAGTAAGTTCAAGGAAATACCCAAGAGGGGTAAAGATCGACAGTCGATGGAGTAGATGTGATATAAAAAGTCAGAGAATATGGCTGGGACCAAGTGCTAATGGCCATGGGAGTATCATGCCCCATTCACCGAAGCCTTGTTGGCTGCTTCGCGGTCTAAAGCAACTAGTTTCTTATACATGTTTTTGAGTTCACCCACACGAACCTCCGTATTGGGCCAGTAATTGTCAGCAACATAGCCCCTGTATCCTAATTAGCACTTGTTTGACGACATCTTAAGCATGGAACTTACCAAAGACGGTCCTCAAGAGAAGGCATAGACTCTGATTCGCCTTCTAGAGTGCTTTTAATAAAATCGCCAATCTGACGAAGTAGACTTCGCAATTCACGGACACGCTCCGATTTGCTAGGATAGTTTTCCTTTGTGACCGAAGAAACTCGTTTTAGTTGGTCCCGAATCGGTTTGAAGATCAATCGTGACATATCCTCCTTGCCAAGAATACCATTATCGTTGCCTTTGTGCCGACGATGCTCATCATCAGCGCCATTGGGGTTCTTCTTGCGAACTTTATCAACATCTGCGGGTTTGTGTCGAATGTCAGACTTCGGCGTGTTCGCTCGCTCAGCACTTTCACGGCCCCCAAGCGTCTGTGAACGATGTCGCGGTCTATCTCCCTCGCGGACCATCTTTCGAACATTCGGGGGGCCTGGAGAGGCGGAGACACTTGCACTCGCTTGGGGAGGAGCATGCATCCCATTCTTTTTGTTGTTACGGTGATGGTTTTCGACGGCCTTCTTAGCAGCAGGACTAGTTCCATTGCTGATCTTATCTTTTAGGACTGAGAGCAAATAGTCTGCCCGCCGGACGAGGTGAACGGCACCGGGGGATTTGGTGGACTTCTTATCTTGGGCGTTAATCCGCTCATTCTTCTTGTCTACACGATGTTCTTCTAAGAAGAACTTATCTCCCAGAGCCAGATCCAGATCATCGCGGATTTGTGTCCAAGCACCATACCCATGGCGTGCGACGCCAACGCAAAGCATACCATCTTCGCGTGCCCCCCACGGACAAGAATAGTCAGCGCCTTTGGTGGCTTCCGGGATGCGAAAACTCTTAGGATCGGATATGGATGAAGTCACTGCCCTTAGCATCCGCATTTCTCCCGGGCGCTCAACAATAGTCCAAGCATTCAAGCGCTTGACACCATGGAGATCAAATAGAACAGCCTTCTTCTCTTTCTTTGTTGGAAGCTTGCCTTCCTGTTCAAGGGCCTCCAGTTTCTCGGTATCTTCTTTTACAAGAGCAGCTGCCTTGTCGGTGATCTCTCGGAGAGCCGCCCTCACAGTATCCGTGTCACGACCAACGAGCCTCGCTTCTCGGATCACATCTTCCTCACAGTCATCAATGTCACCATATCTCAGGAAAGCACGAAACAGATGGCGATATTCTTTCTCGACAAGGGGGCGCTTTGGATCAAGAGACTGAACATCATCCGACATTTCGGCAGCATCGGCATTAACTTGTGCCCTCGCCTGACGTTTCGCTTTACGCTCCTCACGTCCATCAGCCCTTTCACCAGGAAGAATACGTTTGCGGGGTTGATTTTGTTCGATAACTTCAGCGAGGTAGCGCGCATCCGCCCTTCTCTTCTCTTCAGCTCTGAGTCCCTCAAGTTGTTCTTTGGGGATAATGTCATCCCAACTAAGGTCATCGACTTTGATGTCGACGAATTCAAATGCCTTGAGGAATTCTTCGCCACCGTCAGCTTGGATGCTCTCGGCCTGTTCCGTCTGGTGTAATTCTGCGTTGGCGAGAACTGAGTCAATGTCCAGCTGCTCAAGCTTCTTCTGATTACCAGTCTGCTCAAACATCTTCTGTCCACGACGCTTGAGAATGCGAGAGATGTCTTCCGTCGCGGTGGGTTCACCTACGACGAGACCACCACGAGCGATTTTGCTTTGAATCTCTGAGGCCTCCTTGTCGGTTACGCCTCTCTGGATGGTAATGAATTCCAACAATAGCTTATTGCGAGCTCTCTCTAGTACCTCCTCCTCCACAGTGTCCTTCGAAACAAGACGATAGACGCTAACGGGTTTGGTCTGGCCGATACGATGTGCCCGCGCCATTGCCTGCAGGTCCGCTTGAGGGTTCCAGTCGGAATCGAAAAGAACGACCGTATCTGCCGTCATCAGGTTGATCCCCAGACCGCCTGCTCTAGTAGACAAGATGAATGCGAAGTCGCTACTATCAGGAGCGTTGAAATGATCGATGGCGAGTCGACGTGGCCCCGCTGCAATGGTGCCATCCAGTCGTTGGTACGAATAGCCACGATATTCCATGTAGTCACCGAGTATATTGAGCATCTTAACCATCTGGCTGAAGATCAAAACTCGATGACCATCGCGCTTTAACTTTGCTAGGAGCTGATCAAGGAGCATCATCTTGCCGCTGCTGGTGATCAGTGCTCTCAAGATGTCATCACGACGAGTACTGCCTTCCAAGATTTTGGACTCGGCATTAGGGAACATAAACGGATGGTTGCTGGCTTTCTTTAGTTCCATCATAATGTTGAGAAGGGACTGCTTTTGTCCCCTAGCCCCTTCATTCAACGCAGCATAATTCTTGGTAAGAATGTTCTTATAATATTCTAATTGAATATCAGAAAGTTCCACCCGAATAATCTTTTCCGTCTTCGGTGGGAGATCTGTCTCAACTTTCGACTTCGTACGGCGTAGCATGAAAGGCTGAATGGCCTTCGTGAGTTCGGCAAGCTTCTCAGATGCTGCTTCAGCATTGAGGTCCATATCAACATCAATATTAACTAGACCAGGGTTCAAAAAGTCCATTAAGGCAGACAGTTCGGCAAGGTTGTTCTGTATGGGAGTGCCGGTAATAAGAAGCCTGGAGGGAGACTTGAACTCCAGGAGTTTGGTATATAGCTGAGAGTCGCGATTCTTCAGTCTATGGGCCTCATCAACGGCCAGGAATTGCCATTTGAGCTGGCTAAGGAAAGCTGAGTCCATCAGCACATACTCATAGGTGGTCAAGAGGACATTGAATTTCGGCCTCTTTGGGTTACCGTCCACTAGGAGCTCATACTCTCTGATGACATTTCGGGATGTTTCGTTACCGCTGTACACGACATAATTCAAATCAGGAGTCCAGGTATCGAAAGTTTCTGCCCACGAGGGCATCGTAGAAAGAGGGACGACAACAACGAAGGGGCCTTGCTGTTGCCTCACATGGCGCAACCAATTGATAAAAGCGACTGTCTGTACGGTCTTCCCAAGGCCCATCTCGTCGGCTAGGATCACGTTTCGATTTCGGACCCAGTTAAAGGCCATGAAGTTCAGGCCCTTAACTTGAAACTCTTTTAGTTCGCCATTCTGGAGGAAGTCGGGGTGGGACTTGATGGTCTCAAAATGCTTCCGAGAAGCTGGGTTTGATTCAAATTTGTCAGAGGTGAGAGGGTAAGCAGTGCGGTCTAGGTACCGATCAATTTCATGCTGTGCGATCTCGCTAATTAGCTCCTCGCTCTCCCAGGTACAGGAATCGTAGTAGAGGCGTTTCCATTTCACGAAATATTCGGTGCCAGTCTCGCCCTCGCGTGTGCCAATCACTCGCTCCACCTTTTTGTAGTCCTCGATTGCCTCAACGTCCCGCTCACGGTCCAATGTCCACTTTTCTTTGTCTTCTGGAGGCACATCCTCATCGTTATGCAAACGAAATTCTTCGGCTACCACTTTCCGGAAATAATTATCCACGCGGCGCGTACTCCGGCAATTGGCCAAGGATTCGGTAGTTTCCCAGGTAGCATGATAGTGGGATCGACCTTGCCATTTGATATAAAACTCATAGTCATGCCGACTAGTAGTGCCCGCTGAAGGATCATATCCGTCTCGAAATCGATGGTTGAGCACAATATCCACCGCCGGACGATCATCCACAGCATTTATCCAACAGTTATGCGCCGCATCATCTGGATCATCCTCGAACAGTTCATCATCATCATCCTCATTGTAATTGGAAACACGAGACGCATTCCTTGTGGAGAAGCGGACTTCCGCATGAGGAGGTTCATGGTTAGCAGCTGACTGTAACAGTCGACGACGCTTGGCCTTGCTTGCACGTGCACGATTTCCTCCATATTCATCACTGTCTGACTCCGAAGCCGAAGATTGTGTTGTCGAGCGGGAGGGGCGTTTGGAAGACTGCAGCGACACGAGACGACGGCGCCGCTTTGCGCGAGGTGCGACTGCGTCTGACTCTGAGTCTGAAGTGGAATGGACTATTTGACGACCGGAGCGGGCACGACTGCTTCGACGCAGCCCGTACAACTCGGGATTCTGTCTTATGAAGTCCCCCTCATCTGTCGGCGGAGATTTCCGTTTGATTCCACGACCAGCTTCCGGGGACGAACTATCATCAGCACTTGAAGAACGAGAACGGGTGCGGATCTGCTGCGCTACGTCCACATCCGAGTCGTCTTCGCTATCGACCGGGTTCGAGCTTCCGACGATAGGGAGCTTTCGAGGAGGTTCCTCTTCAACAGCGGACTCGTTCACCACACGAGGCTCGGAGGGTTCGGACAGTTCACTGTCAGTATCAGTCATTGCCACGTCACCCTCAGCATCCGTATCATCCTGAAGAGGCATATGAGAGTAGCCATTCGACAACACTGCCTCAGTGGATCGTCGAGAGGCCGACGGGAACACCGTGCTAGTGGCTGTAATGAGAACAAAATCAGCATTGCGGCCTCAATTTGGTCGGGGGAACAGTAACAATAGTGGGAGCATGTAGAGGAGAGGTAGGCGACCCAAAAAGGCCCGAGAAGGGAGAACAGGGAGTGGGATATGATATCAGAAATATAGATCTGATGAAATAATCTGTTTTTGATGAAAAGTCGATGGAGAAGACGGAAACTTTTGATGGCCAGGTAAACACTGCCGAGACAGGAGAGCAGAACACAGACGCCTGTTCCTGAGCGATCTAGGAGACCAAGCTCATAGTCCTACGACCTCGAGATGACCCTGGAGGAAAGACACACGCACATTCTTGAGGATATTGGGTGGGTCGAGACCATCAAGAGGTACAAAGGCCGGGCATACAGACGCGTCTCCGACAACGAACAGAAAGGGCACACTTACAGTCCATAGCGCGGCGACCCGCGACGGAGGAGAGAAAAGCGTCGCAATGGTGGAAGAATGAAGGTTAAAAGGGGGTGGGAGGGGGTTGGGGATGAGAGGTGGGAGGTGGGAGGTGGGAGTGGATGGATGGATTTGGGAGGCCGGAGAGAGTTGTAGGATACGGGAAAAGAAGTTCGCTGGGGCAGGTGTGGAAAAGAACTGCCGGGGCTGCCAGCATAAGACCGAAGACCTGAGGCATAAACTGTGGCTGATGATAGTTGACATTGGCTGATTTATTCGGGCGGTGGCTTCAAGTTAAGCTCTATCCAGTAATAGGTAGGGTTAGGGTACAAAGATGAATGATGACTCATCTACGGTCCGACAGATACACCGACTTCCGGCTAATAGTGGACCCGTCAGCCTATCAGCATGGGCGGAATCCCAACTCGTCATCCTGTCCCATATCCCACAATAAATATAACTACATATTAATTCTATTCTCGTTCTTACCCCTCCTTTCTTTCCTACTCGAAAACTTTGGATTTGATCTCGAGGAGACGGTCTGATCGAACAATTCCTCCACTTTGTTATCTGATCTACTTAGGCACTCCCCTGTGTCCTGACTCGTGCTTCATCCGAACATTGTTACCGTTGTTACCGTGAAAACGCGGCAAAAGAAGAACCTGTTGTGCCCACTACAGCAGTAACCCAACCATGTCTGACAGGCTTACAAGGTGTGTACTTAAGGCTGTTCTTGGGTTCAGAGTTTTAACAACTTTTGGACAGAGTTGCAATTGTCAATAGTGACAAGGTCCGTTTCCCTTGCTTCACGCAACCCTCGCTCATTAACGCTGCTAATCCGCATTGGGGACCGTCTACAGTGCAAACCAAAAGTACGTAGGCATTAGACCCGATCTCATGAACCTACCATAAATACACAATGCTAACGGCCGCAGAAATGTCGGCAAGAATGCAAGAAGTCCTGCCCAGTTGTCCGCACGGGCAAGTTATGCATTGAGGTGACTCCGGATTCCAAGATTGCATTCATCTCAGAGCGCCTTTGCATTGGATGCGGGATCTGTCCCAAGAAATGCCCCTTTGGTGCCATCCACATCATCAACCTGCCCACCAATCTCGAGACGCAGGTGACTCATCGTTATTCGGCCAACAGCTTCAAACTACATCGTCTTCCCATGCCCCGCCCTGGACAGGTCTTGGGTCTGGTGGGTACAAACGGTATTGGGAAGAGCACAGCGCTCAAGATCCTGAGCGGGAAATTGAAGCCTAACCTTGGTCGATATGATAACCCGCCCGACTGGGAAGAGATCCTCAAGTACTTTCGTGGTTCAGAGTTGCAGAGTATGTGCACTCCGGAGACCCGCTTGGAATGGAATGGCGTCTGACGTAGGCAGACTATTTCACTAAGGTGTTGGAAGATAATCTGAAGGCGGTTGTGAAGCCTCAGTATGTCGACCAGATTCCAAAGGCCGTGAAAGGAGCGGTGAAGACGGTGGCGCCGCTCATTAAAGCCCGCGCCCAGATGAACAACATGGGCCGAATTATGGAAGTGCTAGGTAGGTCCTGTTTAGACTTTCTTCCCGCTGGCAGCATCACCCTTCTCACCTATAACCAGAGCTCAAAACTGTCGCGGACCGTGATATTAGTCTCCTTTCCGGAGGGGAACTTCAGCGTTTCGCCATCGGCCTTGTTTGCGTGCAGCAAGCTGATGTGTATGCTCCTCCGTGCCCCCACCACATAGACTGAGTCCTAATAGCAGTCTAGCTACATGTTCGACGAGCCCTCCTCGTACCTTGACGTCAAGCAGCGTCTTAGCGCAGCCCGCACGATTCGAGAGCTCCTGCGTCCAGACGACTACGTTATCGTCGTGGAACATGACTTGTCTGTCCTCGACTATTTATCCGATTTCATCTGCGTTCTCTACGGCAGACCAGCTGTGTACGGAGTTGTTACTCTCCCGGCTTCAGTCCGTGAAGGGATCAATATCTTCTTGGACGGTCACATCCCGACAGAGAACCTTCGCTTCAGGGAAGAGTCTCTCACATTCCGTATTGCTGAAGCGGGTGATGATTTCATGGTTGACAAAGCACGTGCATTCAGCTATCCGTCCATGGAAAAGACGTTGGGAGGTTTCCATCTTAAAATTGAGCCTGGAAGATTTACAGATTCCGAGATTATCGTGATGATGGGAGAAAATGGCACGGGCAAAACGACTTTTTGTAAGATGCTCGCCGGTGCTGAGAAGCCTGACGGTGACGACTCCATCCCTCGCATGAACATCAGCATGAAGCCCCAGAAGATTACTCCCAGATTTCAGGGAACAGTGCGACAACTATTCTTCAAGCGCATTAAAGCCGCGTTTTTGAACCCGCAGTTCCAGACCGATGTCTACAAGCCCCTGAAGATTGATGACTTTATTGATCAGGAAGTCCAGAACTTGTCTGGTGGTGAATTGCAACGTGTTGCTATTGTCCTAGCTCTTGGCGTTCCTGCAGACATATACCTGATTGACGAACCGAGTGCTCATCTCGACTCGGAGCAGCGTATTGTCGCCGCCCGCGTTATCAAGCGTTTCATCATGCACACGAAGAAGACCGCCTTCGTCGTCGAACACGATTTTATTATGGCAACATATCTTGCTGATCGTGTCATTGTCTTTGACGGAAAGCCATCGGTCGACGCTCATGCCAACACCCCCGAATCGCTACTCACCGGATGCAACAAGTTTCTCCAAAATTTAGATGTCACCTTTCGTCGGGATCCAAATAGCTATCGTCCTCGTATCAACAAATATCAGAGTCAGTTAGATCAAGAACAGAAGCTAGGTGGAAATTACGTATGTGGCATCCCGTGTATTCCTTTTCATCTACTGGTCACATTCCGACCTTCGGTCAACATCACCCTTCATCCCCGTCGTCAAAACATGCTCACAAGCTTTGGCACAGTTTTTCTTGGAAGAAGAGAGTTGAAGAGGGCGTCCCACGAAAGCATTATCGCTACCACCAGAAGGATGGTTGGCGTGACATCTATGATCGGCGCCGGCAACACCGCGGCATTAGAAATGGCCCTTGGTTGGTAATGTTTTCTGTCAGCAGGTCAGGAGGAAGGGGACAGCGTCGTGCCTCTAGTCTCCCCAAGGAGGAGGCTTCGGCGGATGAAGAAGATGATGATGATGTCTCCGACCAACACGGTTGTGTTCCCCGAGCTTCGTGATGACAACCCTCAATCGTCGGTGTTGTGCTTCTTTAAGTAATGGAAAGAGGTTTAAAGGGTCGTGGTGAATTACTATATTAACCCACCGCCAACAACATAGACATTACCGAGCCGAAGACGATTTCTGATTCTCAATTAAAGAGGGGGCCGCCATTTCCTTCTGTAGTAGACCATAACGAGTTTGTTAGGGCTGTTAAAAAAAAGGGGGGGGGAGGCCGACGAAGGCGCGCAAAGTTCAAACCAGACGAGCCCAGAAGAGGGAAGGAAGAATGGATGAACTAAAGAAGTTTCCCTTTTTTGATTCTACTAGATAAAACTTTTATTTTATCCATTCTATTTTTCGTAAACTTGCCGCGCCTTTGGCTACTTTCTTTCTTTTCTTTTTTTTTTCAACCATCTGAAATTTACGCAAGGACACACTACCTAATATTGACTTGTTTTCGTCCGCGATGACAAAAGCCTATAATAGCGGGCTGTTACGATACTTTGTAGGATAGAGTGATGGAGAGCGACTCGCCACGAGGACAAGGCGATGCGCTGTCCCTCTCCAAAGCAGAGTCCACCACCTTCATACATATGTATATATACTTCCCCCTGCCAACATACTCGCCAATGAAAGGCTCAAGAAAGATGTATGTATCCCATATTATCATATATATGACTCCCACCAGCCGCCAGATCGATATACATCTTTCTTGAGTCTTTCATTCATTGACCAATTGAACCACTTGGAAAACTGTTCTCATGTGAAACCCTTAATTAAATATTATCAATTGAAGAGTCATAACTCAGTGAATGGGTCTGGCTACATCCATTGTTGGAATTTGAAAGAATGTCACACAAAATCTTACAATATAATACCTATGTATGTTGAAAGACCAGCATACAGTGGTTTTGGTGTATCTCGTCGATTCTCCACAGTTAATAGAAAACTCTTCATTTCATAGTATAATTTATGGATGATATCCAATAGCAAATCCGTTATTACGACGTAATTGAATACATATATCAATTATTAAGTATAACCAGGAGTCAGTCTGTTAATGTTTTTCAATTTTGACAATCGTCGTTTAACTGCTGCTCATAGTCTCGGTAACCTATGTACCTGGTTAGGTAGGTATATGAGTATCAGACACATCTCCCATCATATTCACATTATTGTATGGGACTTTTTTTGTTCCATCTTTGAAACTTGACATTTGCTGGTTTGGTATCTTTCCTCCCTCCCCCGCCTTCTTTCTTCAATTCATCGCTCCAATCTAAGTATGTTATTCCAGCCCAGAAGTAAAAAAGAAAAGAAGGGGGGAAAGGGTCTAATAGCGTATCCACATATATATAAACGTATCCCCAAGGAAGGCCGAGTCACTAATGGAATGAATTATTAGGTAGATGTAAAAAGACCAAAAAATGGGAGTGAATAGAAGAGCAGGAAAGATGGTTCCAAGGCTGGAGAGAGAAATACAAAAGGGGTAAAAAAAAGAGAGAGACGGAAGAAACCTTGATTAGCTATTGCTCTTCAAAGAGAATGGTGCTATTTCAAGGTTATACAAGGCCCAACGATCTATTTAGTCCTCCTCGATTTCTCCTTCCTCGCTGCCTGAATGTACCGCTTTCTCTTCCTTTCTAGCCTCCAGCTCGACGGGCGTTCGGTCCTTAGAGCGTCGTTCACGCTCCTTCTCTCTTCTCCCACCTCGGTTGCGATCGGGAGACCTGTCTCTCTCTCGTGCATCGCGTCTATATCGTTTGGCACTGCGACTAGCAACGCTCTCTGCGTCACTATCACGTCTACGACGGCGATCAGTACTTACCGTACTGCGGGAGTCACCATAGTCCAGCTCATCGCGGCTGCCGCGAGGATCTCCACGGGTCCGGTAAAGTCTTTCACGTTCTTCCTCTCGGTCACGACGCTCACGTTCATAGTGGCTAAGTTGACGGCGGTCACGATCTCGGTCTCGATCACGTTCCTTTTCCCTATCCCTATCTTTATCTCTAACACCTTCACGGTCACGGTCCCGATCCCGCTCCCGATCGCGTTCACGGTCATCTCGCCGGTCGCGGATGGGGGAAATACCACTGACTTTTCTATAAGACCTCTCCCGATCTGCCTGAGCTTTACGGCGGTCCGCTTCGTACGGGTCAGGTTCGGGGGTTCGGCTGACGCGACCGGGAGCCGCCCTTCTGTCGCTTCGGTAGGACTGGCCATTGCGATAGTCTCGGTCAGCTCGGTCGTAGTGATCGCGTCGGGGAGCTCGGTCACGGTCACGTTGCTCGCGTTCCCTTTCTGCATCTTCCTCCTTTTCTTTAAGGCGACGAACGACCTTCTCGAAAGCCGATTGACGCAATTCGTCTGATTCGACAGCCTTGAACTCTTCTAGCTTCTCTATCCTGAGCCGGACTTGGGCCCAAGCATCGGTCGGCCGGATAGGTGGTTCAAGGTGTTTGATACGAGACCGCAACGCGTCAACCGCACGACGTTGATGGCGATCGGCTGCGTGTTTCTCATCTTCATTTCGCCGTATGGCCTTTTCTTGAATACGCTGGAAAATGAGCTGCAGGGTTTCCATGTCAATATTTGCTGTACGGCGATCAGCGGCCATTACAGATGTAAACTCTTCGAATGAAGTCTTGGGAGTTATCTCATAGCGTTTGTCCTAAGCATTTATAAAATTAGTATTTGTGGGTGATAGGGGTGCATCTAGGTAGGCACTCACATCAAGAACATCTAGAACGTCATTTCGCGGTCCTCGTAGTGAACGCTCTTCATCTTCTACCATATCCCAGAATAGGTCCAGGGGAGTAGATCCGGATTGGCCCAGCATCGCTACATACCGTGGGTCATCCTTAATCAAAGGATAGATATTTATCCATTTGCTGCCGGCTTTGATGTTGCTTTGTGATCGGAGTTCTTTCAGCTGTTCGATGAACTTTTCGCGGCCGTGGCGCTCCCTTCTGGCCTTAGCGACCTTCTGCTGCTGGCGCGCATCATTAAAGGTTCGTTCTCGAGACTTGATATGATTCTCGAATGCTGTCAGAATGTCTGATTTGCTTAGGGTCTTAAACTTATCGTCGTTTTGAATCCTTTCATTTGCCTGTAAGATCCCCTGCACCTCAGACCATCGCGTGTACGGCTCCATGTTTAAAGCTTGCAGGATGGCGACTAATTCGTCCATTGCAGCTTTTCGAGTAATCGCTTCATGTTCAATGTGGGAATTCTTGAGCTCGAGGATATACTCTTCGAATAACTGGCGTCTCTCATTTTCATCATTGGTCGATCTGAAAATAGTTTCGCCTTCGATGATGGGTCGGATAGTCTTCCAACGACTATAATGTTTAATTTCAGGATGGCTCTTCAACATTGTGTTAAAATCTGCTCGGAGTTTAGCGAATCTTTCTTTCGCTCGGTCCTTTTCCTGCATGCGAACCTCGGCCGCATATTTCTCAAAGGCTGCTTTGCGGTCTCGAGGATCCTTCAAAGCCCGATATTGGGAATCTTTAATCGTTGCACGCATTACTTGCTCCCAGTTCCAATCGGGCTGAACGTTCATACGCCGAAGAAGCTTCATGAAGGCATTTTCCGCTTCTTCAACACTACCGTACTCTGGGTCTGTTTGCTGAGCGCCGATTGTAGAGGCGGCTACTATACCGTTGGCGTCCGCTGCACTATATCCACCACGTCGATCGGTGGTACTTCGGTCATAGTCATCGCGATCGCGTGGCTGGGGATAGGAAGGGAAGGCACTAGTTCCGCCAGCGACGAAAGTCGGTGGGCTACAACAAAATCAGCTAGAAATCAAACTTCAAAGTCGAAAACAATACGTACGCTGCGGCTGGAGCGTGAGGGTGCGGGGCCTGTGCAAGAGCAGTCTTGTAAACTTCTGGCATCTCCCAAGTACTCTGCTTTGTCTCCGTATTGTACCAATACTTGCGTCCCCCTTCGGCAGTATATTCCTTCCATGGTTGATTTGCCACCGCTCGCTGAAAAGAGAACACATTAGAACATATATTACATGAAGGCGCAAAGGGAACGTACATCCACGGCTGTCATCAACTCAAAGGGCTTTGCCCATTGCGTAACTTTTGTCTGCGTATTGTAGTAGTAGACTCTCCCATCAGCATTGCGAGCCTCCTGCCAGATAGGGTGCCCTGGCATGGAATTCATGGAATTCATTTTCAGTCACGGTGGTGTTCTGGTGAGAGAATCTATGTCTCCTAGAATGAAAGAGGCTGTGGTAATTTACCTCGCGTTCGCAGAAAAGTTCAGTATTGGGATGACTAATAATAATATAAGGCTAAAGAGAGCCTAACCGCGCGGCTGCGCTAAAGAACAGGCATTCTTTAAGAAGCGATATTATTTTTCTTCTTGCCTGCACCATACTAGTAATAATAGATACTTCAATATTATCATGGTACTTTGTAACTCCAAACCCTGGGAGGACGCCGTTTGCAGATATCATTCATATGTATGATAGTCAAAATAAAAGATTGTGTGAATCGTTACATACACTCTACTAATAATTATAATTACTAATTCCTCTGAATTACACAAATTTCGATGAGCATGCTTCTTTCGATCACACGATGCCAAGTTCTAAGCTTCCTGAAGAGTTCCTACGAAATGCCGTTCTTGACACGGTCGTCCCGCATGCTTCAGATTTCGATATAGAAGGCGCACTGACTTCCTCGTTGGAAGAAGGAACTGCAGATCTGCCTTCTGCGCTCTCTTCAATGCCGCAGCGGTCGTTATTATTCTTTGGTTGGTCCATATCCCTGGCTAATCCGGAGTTCATCCTCTTACTCATTCATAGTAAACCAACAGATGAAACGGTGACAGTACGCATCATCCTTCGGCTATCGAACTGCTCTGAAAGCGCGTTAAAATTCCATCTGCCCAGGCTTGATGTCAGACTTGACGCCTACGCCATCAATCCTGCGGATCCTGGCGGTGAAGGTTCAGGTCCGACCAAGGATCTTATTTTTTCGGGTGCTGTAAGTGATAAGGAGGATCCTCTGGTCGTTGTCGACGTTTTCGAAGAGGACGAGGAGACTGGAAACCATGTTTATGTTACCTGGAAAGTGGAGACCTACTTGAGTGAGTCATTTGCGAGCTATTTTTCCTCTCACGGGTCGTTGACGATGCGGAGATCGACCTCGGGTTCGTATCCAACATCCTTGCGTTGTGTTCATAGCCTCAGCAACCTTAAGTCCTCCGGATAATCCAGATCGAGCATCTCAGCCGGATGAATACCTTCCAAGCCTTGTTCCTGCCTCAATTAATGTTTTGCAAGCACTATCGGCAGACCAGGCACTCAAACCCGTGGGACCTTTTCTGCCAGCGTCGAGGTTATTGCGGGTGGTACCTGTAGCACAAATCGATGAGCCAATCTCCAACATCCGGCAGGAAACGCAGCAATTTATTCGCATTGCCCCCGCTGCCAGTGCTCGAATCCGGTGCTCGCGGCTCAACACATTTTCAGGACGGCCAACAACTATTGCGAGCCTTGATTTTGAAGTGACTCCATTGTTGAACTGTGACGTAGTTTTTGACAAGGCAGAGCTGAAGCTTTCTGACGGGCATCTTGAAAACTTGTCGGAGGCGTCAGGGCTCTTACTACCAATCACATGCCGGCCAAGAGATGATATTTCTCTTGTCTACAAGTTAACGCCAGACTACGGACCTGAATTCAGCCCGTCCACCACAGCACTGGTCAGCGTACTAGATATATCCTTGGGAGCGGTGGTATTGCTATCTGACGATTGTAGACCGCGCATCTCGATGCAATGGCGAACAAATGTTGACTTCTCTATGCCTCTCAATCCAACCTTTGGTGGCCCAAGTCAAGTCATGCAACGCAACAACCGTCCCGCAAGCCTTCCCATGACTCCTACACAAAGTACCTCTTCAGGTGTACCACCGTCAAATAGAACCACGCTCCGTGAGCGGGCCCATTCGACCACTCACCTAGGGGTCACCATATCGTTTTCCGGACCAGTGCATGTCGAGGTCAGTAAGCCATTTCACTGGGATGTCTTCATCGTCAACCGCTCTGGATCACCCCGCAAATTCGCCTTGGTTGCGATTCCTCGCAGGAAGCGATTGGATGTACCGCGACACGTGTCCCGGCCTTCTACCTCTTCATCTTTGGGTCGAAAGGAAGAAGAAGTGGCCGAGGCGGTTGTAGATGAGAATATTGTTCATGCGATGCAAAAGAATGCGGCTGGTCAGGACGCAGAGTTAGTCAGTTTGAGTACAGAAATCCGAATTGGGTAAGCCCCTTTGGTTTTCGATGACCTTTCGATCGTGAACTCACAAGTCAGTATAGTCCCCTCCTATCTGGAACCTGTCACTCGACTGAATTGAAATTGCTTCCCTTGATCGCCGGTCCGCTCTACCTCGAAGCCGTCAGGCTTGTGGACCTCAACACAAACGAAACGACGGATATTAGAGATCTGCCGGACATCCTGGCCTCCGAGAAGAAGCCGGCTTAGAGTTGCGGCATTCAGCGCTGGTCGACTCGCTGCTCTGCGACTTTTATCGCGAAGCGCATCATCGTAGATTATATACACTGCATGTCATATGATAGCTACTCTTAAGAACACATCATCTTTTAAATGTCGATTGTCAGTAATTTATCACCAACAGCGTTCTATGTATCATACATATGTAGTCAAGAGCACGACCATTTTACCAGCGATTTTTGCTTGGGACTTTGAGTGGGGCTTTGTCCAAGTACCATTCTGCCATCCATTACCGCCTTCCCTTTCCACCAGCCTTAAACCTCAGCAAGCTCAGACCCCCCTTGATTTGGCCCCACCAGACTTGAGTTTACTGAGGCGCTAAAGAAGCTGGAAGGCTTCAACTTGAAACCTGGCCAACGAAGAGCGCTGGAGGAGGGCTCCGATTTGTGCCACCTACTTTGGGAAGACCATCGTTTTCATGGGCTACCGCACATACCATACATTCACAATCATTATTGTTAAGTTAGTATGCTGTCCTGATGTGATTTTGCAGCCTTTAAAGGATTATGACGCGTGGGGTGACGACGTGACGCGTCTGGCCCAAGCAGAAAATAATTTCCAAACCCAATATCTCAACGACGCGAAGGTATTTTATATCATAGCGATTAGTACATGGATCGAAAGCGCATATCATAGATTAATCAGGACTCAGGAGTCTTCTCCAGATGGTGGTCCAAGCTTGCTTACTCACCCGTAAGGACAGACTAGTGGTTGCGCGCAGGCCTGAGGCGACTGATCCATCCATGACCGCAACCTAGACTTTCCTCCAACGTTTACATCGCCTTTTAAACATTCATTATTATCACGGAGTTGCCAGCCCACGGCTAGTATGTTGTACTAATAAGATTCTTCCTGATCCCCACAACGGTGTCCCTTGTTGGCCAACTTTCGTTCATGTGCGTCATACTGTCGCTGAGGTCCGCTTTTTATTGCCCCTTTTCGATCGTGTTCTATCAGTTTTGGAGCTGCCTCGATCTGCAACATGCTTGAACTTGTTCGGCGAAGAGTGTTGGATGGGCTGAACAGGAGGTATATCTACGGTCGTGTGGTAAGTTTGATGGCTACATAATAGTCTCTTATCCCCTTGTCATCCAGACTGTCCTTAACGTCCCATCTTGGTTCAAAAGATGGACGACAGATCGACCCAGTCAACCTCAGACATTACCATGCAAGCACGATATATATACATTCCAAATAGATGGAAGGCCCACGGCAAATGAGAGGAAGATGGTGGACAGGAAGATCGCGAATAGAGCCATATTGATTGCTTTTGACATTCTTTCATAGCCGTTACTCCATACTATCATTTTCCTGATCGAGATGGCGGTTACAGTGAGACTGGCGTCTAAGTTCAACTCCTACTATGCGGAGAAGCCAGGTAATTCCCATGGCATGCATGCCCATTTGGAGGCCCAGGCTAACCACCGGTAATTCTGCAGTGTTAACTACCATGGTTACAAACGCGGTATGATGGCGTCTACCCTAAACGATGAGCTCCAATTAACAGGGAATGGCTGCCTAGGTTCTCGGTGGTATCGCCGATACTGTGGCACAAATCGTAACCGCTTTTAAGGCTCGGCAAAAGCGTCGATCTTCTGCGTCTGGAGATGACTTTATTTCTATCGAGATCCATGATCTGGATAAAGCGAAGCCACCAACGTTAACAGAGCTAGGACAGGCTAAAAATCGGCCACAACCATTCGACTTCGAACGGCTGACCAGGTTCATGGCATACGGCTTCTTCATGGCCCCAATTCAGTTCCAGTGGTTCGGGTTTCTGTCGAGGGCATTTCCGATCACGAAGAAGCATGCTACCCTACCCGCTCTGAAGCGGGTGGCGGCTGATCAATTGATGTTCGCGCCCGTCGGTATGCTCCATCTTGATGCCCAGCAGGAGCTATTTCAGTAGCAGTTTCAGCTGATCCTCGGCAGGTCTTATCCTTTTCTTTACTTTCATGACGGTCGCCGAGGGAGGGGGACGGAGGGCGTTATTTCGGAAGCTTGAGGACGTTTATCTACCCACCCTCAAGGCCAACTTTGTCCTTTGGCCTGCGGTTCAGATCCTGAACTTTCGGGTGGTCCCAATCCAATTCCAGATTGTGAGTTCAGCCCTTAATCCTCAAACAGGCGTTGTAGCTGACCAAAGGAAGCCTTTCGTCTCGAGCATTGGTATTGCCTGGACCGCCTACCTCTCGCTCACCAACTCCGCGGAGGAGTGAGCACTGCACCATATGGAGCTATGTACAGCAACGGTGAAAAGTCTTCTGTCATTATAGAAGTGTGGCATGAGAAATGTCGTCGGCATGATTTTGAAAATAGGCGTCCGGGCAAATGCGTTATTTTCATCGAGGGATTCTATTCTATTCGTTCGTATCTATTTGCTTTTGGTGTACTTGGGTGTCATCTACGTCATTCATTTCTCCCGAAATAACAATTGTATTACCATCATGACATTAGCAGGATAAGTTTATAAGTATACTTAGGTAGGTACAGAATACACTGCCAGGATATCATAATTATTACACGCTGAGCATCAACCAGTGACCAAATAATGCACTGTGCACATGCTTTCCATGACTCCCGCATCAACCCGATGGGGAGGAGCTCAAACAAGACCATCCCACCATCTTCTCCCACCATGTTCACCGCAACCCCACTACACACACTATCGACCTTCACCGGTTCTATCATATTGAACCCCGCTGTTACATATAATTATTATAATTATTATTATTATAAGAGAGCTTGTCCATCTCCCTTGATCAATTGTTCTCCTTTCCTCTAGTGACATTGCTTCCTTGGTGTAGGCCCCTCCGTCTTTAATTGGTAACAAGCCCATCTTCAATCATGTCTCTGTCCAATAAACTCGCCATCGCCGACCTCGACCTCAAGGACAAGCGTGTTCTGATCCGGGTATGTGATTTTGTAGACCGGTCTTTTTGGTTAGAAGTGGCTGCTAATCCGTGACAGGTCGACTTCAATGTCCCAATCGATGCTAATCTCGAAAATCACCCCCGCATTGTTGGTGCGCTTCCCACCATCAAGTACGCCATCAACAATGGAGCTAAAGCCGTGATTTTGATGTCTCATCTTGGTCGCCCGGACGGAAAGAGGAGCCTGAAATACAGCCTGCGGATTGTAGTCCCCGAACTCGAGAGACAGCTCGGTCAGTCGGTCATCTTCACTGAAGACTGCGTCGGCAAGGAGGTGGAGGAGACCGTCAACAATGCCTCCGGCGGTCAGGTTATTTTGCTCGAAAACCTACGGTTTCACTCCGAAGAAGAAGGCAGCTACAAGGACGAGCAGGGCAAGAAAGTCAAGGCTGACAAGGAGAAAATCGCCGAGTTCCGTAGCGGACTCACCGCACTGGGGGATGTCTATATTAGTAAGAGATAATTTCCATCTCTTTTATTCCCGGTCATACCAAGTGCACAATTAACTCCTTTCTTCTCTTGCAGACGACGCCTTCGGCACTGCCCACCGTGCCCACAGTTCGATGGTTGGTATTGATCTTCCCCAGAAGGCCGCTGGTTTCCTGGTCAAGAAGGAGCTCGATTATTTCTCCCAGGCATTAGAGGAGCCCAAGCAGCCATTCCTGGCCATCCTCGGCGGCTCCAAAGTTACCGACAAGATCCAGCTCATCGATAACCTTTTGCCCAAGATTAACACTGTTATCATTACGGGTGCAATGGCCTTCACCTTCAAAAAAACGCTGGAGAACGTGAAGATCGGAAACAGCCTGTTCGATGAAGCTGGGAGCAAGATTGTGGGTGACATTGTGGAAAAGGCCAAGAAATACAACGTCGAGATCATCCTACCCGTCGACTATGTCACTGCGGACAAGTTTGCTGCCGACGCGAAAGTTGGACATGCTACTGATGCGGATGGCATACCAGATGGCTATCTGGGTCTTGATGTCGGCGAGGAGACACTGAAATCGTACAGGAAAGCCATCCTTGCTTCAAAGACCATCCTCTGGAACGGCCCCCCTGGTGTCTACGAAATGGAATCCTTTGCCAATGGTACCAAGAAGACCCTTGAAGCTGCGGTAGAGGCCACCCAAGCAGGCTGTGTCGTCATTATAGGTGGTGGTGATACCGCTACCGCTGCCGCCAAATATGGATTGGAGGATAAACTAAGTCACGTATCGACCGGTGGCGGTGCATCACTAGAATTGCTGGAGGGTAAAGAATTGCCGGGTGTGGCTGCCCTCTCGAGTAATTGAAAATTCCTTTTGGAGGAGAGGGACGTATCATAGGGGTAGAACAGCACATGCAGCAAAAGAGGAGGTTATGTCCGAGTCACCACGGACTTGTTTCGGCTGCCTTGCGTCTAGATCTATCATGATTAACTGCACAATTCGCATCATTTTCTTTTTTTTCTTGGCCTCCATGAACTTTGGAAGCTATCTGTACATACTAGTAATGTAGTCAAGAGACGTCAAAAAAAGGTTTCGATACACACTTTTTTTCTTCTTTACATTTTTCTTTTTCTTTTTCCATATTTTACCTAGATGTGATACATATGATACATTGTTGTTGTTGCTGTATAGAGGTGGATAGGTGGGAGAAATGGCTGTCGAGAGGGATACTTATCTAGTTGTGTATGAGTGATTATCCATGTACTTCTTATCATTTATCTCTACGTGACAAGCATGTCAGATCATAATGGAGTTGATTTATCTTCTGTACTTCTGTATGTATTGCTTGCGAAGTCCTTCCTTGTCCCGTCTTCAATTGCTTGGTCCATCTTTAATTGTAGACCCGACTCTATGATCATCATGATGGGTCTCTCTTGTGAAAGACGCTCACTTGGATGTCTTTTTGTCCCCGTTGTCTTTTCCTTGCCCATTGCCCCTGCGTTTGACTTATTTTAACGAATATTCTCAGTTTAGTACATCTGCCTCTTATCTCACCGAGTCTCGGACGCAGACCAACATAGAACCAAAAGCCATTTAGATTGGTTTTTTTTTTTTTTTCCGTTCTTTTCCGGGCCGTCATGATTTATTTGGCAGTGTTCACCTTTTGGACCTCTTCCCTGTATGTTGTGGAGGGGGCCGCTCCGTCAGCGATCTTCTGTGATAGAGAGAGAGAGGGAGAGGGAGAGAGAAAGCGTAGAGGGAGATGCGGCACACGTACTTCAGTTGCTTGGAGAAGTCCTCATTGGCATCGTCATCATCCCAGCTTTCCTCCCAGAGGTTTTTCTGTTCCCCCCCGGACTGATCCGTCTCATCTTTGCCCCAGTCTGCACAGAATGCCCATTTTGGTCAGCACGGATCTTCTTTTCACGACCGGGCAAGTAGGATCATAACCGCCAACTTTGGTGCGCGGGGCCGGGTTTGATGTTGCTGAGCTGGAGAGCATTTTGCGCACCTACCTTCGTTCGGAAAGTCTTCAAACTCATCATCCTCCTCCATGACCGAGGGTTTCTTCTGAGTCTGCTGCGGCGGCTGCTGTGAGGCATCCGCCTGCTTCTGGGACGATGCCATGACCTGAGGGAAAGGAGAGATGAGATGGATGGTGCCGGGCAGGTAGGATTCCGCTAGACTCGTCACTCGACAGCGCTAGATCGACTTGCGTTTGTTGTATTCCCTCTGACTCTTATTTCATCATTATCATAGGTTTCCGTCGGGATTCCGCTTTGCGCCGAGCAGTCGTTCTACAACACTCTTACGGGTATTGTTATTACCACTAGTACATTAGCCGAGCTTTGTCAGCGAATGTATAGGTTATTGCCCACCACTTCCGCCCTAGGGTCTGAGGAAAAGTTCCAACATTTCTTAGCGCGCGAGAGTTATTTTTTCCAAATTTGCCTCATTTCATGCCCACATTCGGTCGAATATCTTTTTATGCTATAGTTAAATCATCCCCAAAAGCTTATCAAATATAAAATAGATTCTGCTCTTTTGAATGATGTATTTTTTA